>JAQFYM010003028.1:0-20390 GCA_034694785.1 Agrenia bidenticulata | reverse complement strand
AAAAAGCACTTCTAGAATAGTACTTTTTCAGCTTTACGTTGGGATTTATATTGTGAGATTTGAGGTGTTTTTATGTTTAGGTTTAATTTTAAGGACTTATAAATCTAATAATAAATGGGTATCATTTTTACAAAATTTACAAGCTTTTATTTTTATTGCGTATTTATCGATGTGAGTTAAACTTTTGTAGCAATGGCGCAAAACCTAGAGAAAAACATAAAACAAATATGATAAAAACCTAAAAAGATACAAACAAAAAAAACAGCATTGCTAAGTTCAGATGACGTTAATCATGTATAAACTAAAAGATTAGCTTTTATACCGCAACCGGCATATTACGTATTCACATGCTTGTAGAAGCAGATACGATCATGTTACAAAACTCGATTCCAGTATAAATAAAGTGCACCATTTGTATTTTTAATGCAATACGTTCATCTTCAATTACAATCATAGCGTTTCTCTCAGATAATTTAAACTTTAAAATATATAATTTATAACAGAAAAAAATTTCTGTATTTTTGTGTATATTTAAGTATAAACATAACGAAAAAAGAGTGTTTACGTTTTAAAATCAGTGTTTATGCATTTTATTTCAATTAGAAACAGTTTTTATATTATCAGTTATTTGTAAACAGTTTTTATTTTTTTTCTGTTTTTCTAATCATTTAAAATATTTTTGAGGCACTGCTTGTTTTTTTAAAAAATGCTTCTCGCAATCCAATGAATGCAAGTTTATCCCAAAAAAAAAAGAGGTAGTTGTTTTTGTTTCGTTTTCTTTTCCCCCTCCCCTCCGAAAATGTAATCCTCATATGAATAGAATGCAGAAAAAGTACTGAAATTCTAAGCATTTTTGATAAAACATATCCTTACTAAAATAGAAAAAATGTTATTAAAATACAATAAAGCAAGTAAGTCCAGCGCAAAATTCGACATACTAAAAAAATCCAAAGACCGAATTTGCTACAAATATTTGACCTCTGACGCTAGGGGTTTGCTCACATACTTATTTAACAAGATTTACGGGATAAAAAGTCCGTTGTAAAACTTATTTTGTGATTTGTGATGTTGATAGGTTATACCCTTCTTTAGAAATCTATATAAAATATAAAATATTAATATTTAAATATCAAACAATTTTATTATTTAGATTGTAGTATGCCTGCTATAATCAAATTTTATATATACAAAATATTATCACTTGTAATAAAACGCTTTTCTTTTTTTTTTAACACTTTTCTTTTTTTCCGGCGGCTGTACATTGCACTTGCTAGTTTACTTGCAATAAGTTTCCTTTGCATAAAATTTGCAAAATTGTAAGGTTTTATGCTATCATACTAAAAAAGCATACGAATCTTTTTTTTTGTTACGTTCATAGCTCAACTGACACAACTTGTGTAAAAAACATATGCCACACCGATTTATTTATATATGGTATGTTTTGATGATCTTTTAAACGTCTTCCATAATAAGTTTTGTATAAAAAGTTCTACCAGTTCACTTTTGCCTCTTTAAATTAAAGACAAAGATAAGGAACACTTGTGTTCATAAATGCAGTAAACATAAAAAATAAAAATAAAAACTTGTATAATCTTTGTTTGATGCAAATAATTATGTCGGGTATTTATTTTTTTTGTCTAATAAAAACGTAAACCATACTAAATTTAAGCGCTGTAAATGGCAAATTTATATAATCTATTTTTTTTTGCAAAAAAATCACAGTTTGTTTTTACAGCAACGACAGTTCACAAAGCATGTGAAATTGTATATAAATTTAGTTACCGGTAATTATATATGGTCTCTATAAAAAATCCTTAGCAGTAACCGATATGCAAATATTTTTTAATGCTACTGTAATTTAAATATATGGATGTCCAAATTAAGAAAAAATAATATTATGTTGCATTAGTTTACACCGTAACTTTTATAAAACAGGAATTAGGGCGCGTCTCCTTCACCTAAAAACTGTTTATGCCCGAAATTTCTTTTGCATAAATTTGAGGTATGTGCATGTATTCGCACAATTCGTTACAACAGCTTTTTACACAAAAAATTTATGCTGAAAAAGACTGAATCAACAAAAATACACAATACTAAAAATTAGGTATATTTTTTACAAAAAGACGCCTGCATATACTCCTTTAGCCGAAAAGAGCACGCCCTTAAAATTATATGCGTTTTTGTACTATTAATAAAAAAATATAATTTTAAAGCGGTTTTTTTAAATATCACAAAAAATAATTTGTTACATTTTTTGACCTGACCTTTTAAAATAGTATTGCACTTCGTGTTAATTCATGGGTAAAAAAATTTCATTTCTCTTAGAAGCAAACGTAATCATGGATTTTTAAGCCGAAAAAAATACACAAAAAAACTTATATATTTATTACAAATAGGGAATTATTTACGATAAAATTAACGCTTAGTTGCAACCAAAATTTTATTTTAGTAAAAATGTTAATATGCGGATTTTAATATTTTCTTTTGTGCAAAAAAGTACTCAGTAATAATGTTTTATTGACAAAAAAACATGGCTTTTTTTTTATTAGTTTTTTTGCAATGAAAATGTAAATTACCAATTTTACAACTTTTATATTATGGATTTTTGTAATTTTTTCGTCGCAAAAACCCGACCTTCAGAGACCTGCATATACTTACCAGACACAAAAAAAAAAGCACGAGACGTAGAAGATGCATGGGTGCAAAGATAAAAACCAGGTGTAGACTAGTGATAGAGGTTTTCACTATACGGTAATGTACTATATTGTTAGTACTAGCCGATTTTTAATTACAAGTATAGATAGGGCAAAGTAACGCTTGTAGTATTTCCACTATATATTTTATGTTTTTTTTTGCAGAACTAAAATCAAAAAATATTGTCTCGCCTAATATTAATTTTTGCATATTGTTTAGCTTAGGAAAAAAGATAGCTTATGTTTAAAGGCTAATAAACTTATTAAGTAACTAGAAATGATAAATCATTTCGTTAAGATTGTAAATTTTATATCATGCAGTGAAATATTATGAATCATATGATCATTTAATTAACACAAAATTATTGAATTATTATTTAGAATTGCGATCCTAAATGCTTATAAAAACGTAAACACACAATTACTGTAATTTTAAATATAAATATAAAATTAAGTGTTTGTGTTCTTTTGCATTCTGTGCTTTACGTTATCTTTTTACTCTTCTATATATTTTTTCTTTCACTCAATTTTTAAACCTAAATTCTACTTGAAATTACAAACTAAGTAAAGTTGCATTGTAATACAAATAGCAGGGTTACTGTTTATGAAATTCAGTTGATCTTTTCTAAATATGGGTTTTAATTCACGTATTTTTTAATGAATAAATATTTTAACTAAAGAAATCAAAGAATGCAAAATATATCTTTTACTATACATTTACTGTACACTATACGGTATAGTGTATAGTAAACCAACACTGCACGGCATACTGCAAAATTCTAGTGTAGACATCGCAAAAGCATTTTTTGCGACCTCTTTTGCGATATCTATCCATTACAAAGCATTATCGTACTAAAAATGTTATTGATTCGTTACTAGGCAGCGTTGCTACTAAAGATAATGCTTGCACTCTTTGCGATAGCATGCTTGTAGTTTATATTAATGGAAATTAAAGCGTAACAAAGAAAAGCTTAAAAAAATATAAATGCAGCAGAAGTTAGTTCTAGAGGTTCTTTGATCTTGTTTTCGTTACAATAATAAAAAGATAAATAGTTAACATACCAGGTCAGTAGAAATGCTAACAAGAACATGCACAAAATGAGAATCTACAGCAGCTTTTAATATTTTAGCCTAGCAAAAAATCTAAGAAATTGTTCAAATAAAGCCCCACCTAGAGAAAAACTCCTTGACAACAAAAAGTATAACGTTTAAGTTATACTAATAATTGGAAGAATTGATAACCATTTAACACTGATAAATAGAAAAAAGATTTATTTATAAATATTATTTGCAATTCTCTTACATCTCAGTTTATTAGAATCAATTTTTGTTACAAAAACATATGTGAAAAACTTGCTAAAAATAAACGCTTAATTAAAAAATAAAAAGACATTATGCAATATAGAATTTTAACACTAGTTGTAACTCAAAAATAATTATTTGTAGTAATCAAAACATTATAAATTTGCTTTTAATGTGATAAAAAGGTATATAACAAATCTTTACTGTCCACTCATGTCAAATTCCATTTTACCGATTTGTTATATATGCCGAATACTTAAACGCCAATTTTTTGGATCTCTAACAAATTTCCAAAAGAAAATGCCAAACAAACTTCTCCTAGTACAAATTTTCAAGTAATGTATAGCGTCTTCAATTATTAAGTATATATAAATATGCATAGAAAATCGACTTTACTAATTTGCATGCTTTGATGTTGTAACATCTTTTTTCCCTGTTTTTGTGTGTTTTGCTGACTTTTATATATCTTTTCTCTTTAGCTACGGTTTAAGAGTTTTTTTTTGACAACTTTTGTCGAGTATAAGTTCATTCCAGCAAGCAAAAGTCGTACATAAACAAAAGAAAAACTTTTTTTATGCTGCAATTTATTTATTTTTTGTTTTGCATATTTTCAAACAATCACTTTTTTGCAAACATGAATAAAAAATATTAGTTTTCATAAAATCGAGAGTGGTCTTAAAAGCAGTGATAATTCTCGTGGGGGAAGGGAGGGTCAAGAAGGGTCAAACCCCCCCCCCCCCAGAATAAATAATCTGTATATCAGGGGGGGGGGTCTGACCCCCCTACCAATTTTGTTGACTTTTACCTACGGCTTAAACTAAAAAAATAATAGTCGAGAATTTGCCAGGGATTAAAAATGATTGTAACTCATGATTTTCTTTAAATAACAGATTTAATAGATTGGAATAAGTTTAATGCAATGCAGTGCAAAAATATCAAAGATTGTATCATATAGCAAAAAGGTCTATACTATAAAATTTAAAAAAAAGGGTTTTCCGCACAAAAAGAATCGTTTTAAAAAGTCATTGTACGTATAATTTATAGAGTATACAAACTGTTATTATCTAAGTACCTTTTTGTAGGTATTTTTATGCATAAAGCAATTAGTTAATGTGTACAATGACCTTCTGAAAAAATTTAATGTAAAATGTGATATATAAAGCTTCTTAAAAACTATGTAAGTATTAAAACACCTTACGCAAAAAACCATAGTTTTCATTAGATTTAAATCAAAAAAACTAGAAAAAAAATATAAAATAGCAACAATTAATCAATGCGTCTACCCTAAATTTGTCAGCTAGATACGCAGTTTATTCAAAAAGTGTAGTTGGTGCATATAAATACGTATTGGTAGCGCTTTACAGTTATTTGTGTGCTATATTCTTGTAAAAAGAAATAAAAGATATTTAAAGTGTTTATTCGGTCACTTAAAAGCCTACAAAAACATTTTTTACTTCAACGGTCATTTGTATTTGTTTTCTCTGTTAATTTATGTATAAACACATGACCTAAGCAATATAACGTAAAAGAAAATACATAAATGAATAAAAACGATGGAAAGCAATACATACTACATTCCATTTCATTGTATAAATCACGTAGTACTACTGTGACTGTCTGTCGTATGAGTTGGCAGTGTACAAATCTAGAGAAAATTGCAAAAAACGCTTTTTTAAAAAAAAGTATTTTTCCTTGTTTTAAAAGACAAATTGTCTGTGAGAAGTAACTAAGCGGTGACAATTTGGAAAAATATGCACAAAAAGACAAAATTGACATGTACAAGATTTTTGCTTGTATGAATTAAAACAACAGTGTATTAAGAATTTTTTTTAATTATTTTATTATTGCTATTTTGTATTTTCTTTTCTATAAAAGTTGTTTTCAGAAAAAAAGTTGATATGTCCCCCTAGAACTAATTAGAATAAAAGCACTGCTTAAATGTTCTTTGATATTTGAAAGCAGATTTTTAAAACATAAATATACTTGATATGTTTTGAGACGAGAAAACTATATAAACGAGATGCAAAAAAGTTCTGAAAGAGTATGTGCGTTTCTGATGTTATGCAAAATGCCTATTTTAGCATTATTTTTGTTACGAAAACATGGCATAAATTATACTAAAACATACCTGATTAAATACCAAATCTGCTACCACAAAAAAGGTGCAATCTTTACTGTTGCAAATCCAAAGGGTTTTTGATAATAGTGTGAATTCTTAAAAAACATTTTTGTTACCGTAAATTTGACCAGCGACACTTCTACCAGGCTCATTGTTATTTATATTTTTTTTCGAGAAAAATACGTCTAGTTCAATTTCGTCTTCATTGTCTTTGGGATTTATTTTTTTTAGAAATTGAAAAAAGCATTTTGTTTTGAAAATTTTGCTTACAATTTAGTCTAGGATTGTATGTCCAGAATAATTTGGTATAGAACGCAAGAGTACGGCAAATTAAGAAAATAAAATTTTTAAAAATTTGGAAATAAGGATTTGACAAACTGGCACTTAACCAAAAAATCAGTGTAAAAGTATAGCACTTGGAACTGATTTTTTACAGGTTATATTTTGCATAATATCATTGATGCCTATCCTGATTTGTTAGATTTTACTATTTTGTTTTACACTATAAAAGATTAAATTAAAAATAGTCTTAAACGAGCAACTTTAAGTAAATAAAATAGTCTTTTTTTATATTCCTTTACGTATTATATAAAACAATAAAACGCTGTTTTGCTGGAAAAGAATAATAATTAAGTTCAGAATGACCTAACATCAAGTAATTTTGTACAGTAGTGCTTAAAAAATAAAATTAAATTTTTCTTAGTGTTTTTTATTAAAAATTAAACCAAGGAACTCTGGTTTTTTGATTTTCTGAACTTTCTTATAAGAGTAGTGAGAAAGCAACTGCCTCGTATTACAATTTCACACATTTCTGTATCTGGTCGTTTATCGCTGATCATTTTCTAAAATGATATTTTACAATTTTTAAATTAGTTTTAAAGACAGGTTTAAGCAACAATTATTAAAAACAAAATTTCCTAGTACAACTTTACTGCGTGTCATGCATATTTTAAACGTATCTTACGCAGACATATACAGCATCTCACATCTAATATATCAGATGCCGTAAATTAATAGGTTCTTTTTTTATTCGCTGGTCTACGAAAGAGTCAAATTTACATAAAAAGCAAATTATAATTTAAACTAACACAAGATTGTTTTTGAAAATTGTTATACGGCATCTGTACGTACAAACAATGTATTTTCTAACTTTATTAATTTTTTCAGCCGACCCGATTGTCTTTAAAAGAAGAATTCTTTAGGCGCTCAAGTCATACCCAGCGTATACAATATTGTTTTATCATACAGCTGTTACATGCAGATAAAACATTTGTCTGATCACGAGATTTTTTTCTTTATATTTGGTCTATATTCTGACAACAGTTTATACGCAATACAAGCCATAATGTATCCGCTACCGATTTCTAGTTTATACTGTACAACAGATTGAGCGTCAACAGTTTTTTTCATATAAGAAACTGAATACTAAAATGCAATGACAGCTTAATTATAACAGCATTAAAAAATATCTCTCAGGCCAGTTTTAAATGCATGAAAAAACCTAATAAAATATGCTTAGTTTTATATATAAAACCGTGTGCTAGAAAATTAGACCTATGCAAATTGTCGCCTTTTGACTAATAACTTTATACTGATAACATCTGGTACATTACCAAAAGGAAAAATTGTTTGTGGCGTAAATCGCGCAAAATTATCACAGAGAGTTATCTTGCATTATATAATTAACTCAATTTTGTCTAAGTATTATAAATTGCTAAATATTATCGTCACTCCCTTTTTTTCGTGAAGTTTTTTTTGTGTTTTATATAAATATATAAACTAATTTATTTTGCTTTTAAGATAGAGATGTTGCATATACATTTATTAACCCAAAGTTATTTTTTTATAAAACAAAAAAAACTTTTTTTGTAAAAAACGCAGTTTTTAAAAGATAACACTGATTTTTGTGGTTAATTTGTTAAAATGAATCTGTAAAACCTTAAAGTAAGCATAAAACAACTAATTTATACAACAAAAAAACAGAAATAATTTTGTTTTACTAAAGATAATGCCCTATACAACTTAGATACCGTTGCAAATATTAATACAGACTGTCCATAAACCGGTCTAAGTATAAAATTTATATTTTAACCGTATTGAGTATATTTTTATCATTATTTTTTTTATTTGTTTGATTTTTTTTTTTTATAAATCGGATCTCAAAAAAAATAATATACACATGAAGGGTGAAAAAAGGTCAAGAAATAATAACATGTAAATTAAGTAAAGTATTAATTCTGTTTTCTTTATTTTGTTCATACTAAGTGAATCCTTTTTCTAGCTTACTTTTTGCAAAAATTGTATCATAGGCAAATGCTAAACAACTAGGTCCAATCAAAAAACCATGTTTCTTGTTTTTGTTTTATAAAAGTATATATAAACAGAAAAGTGTTGTTCATATTGTCAAGTTTATAGTAGTTATGCAGAATTATATGTTTTTTGTGTTTTAAAGATATACAGGCAAACCACATATTGTAATCTCGTACTTACATTGTTTTATGGATCTTGCGAAGTGAACACGGCTATTACGTTTCGTTTCGTGTTTGTTTGTTATTTTTTCTTATATGGGCAATCTGAAAAATATAAATTTATATAAAATTGACAAATTTGCCAAAAAAAATCAAAAAAAAAGAGTCTAGAAGTTCAAATAGTGCTAAATTTAGTATAAAAAATTGCTATTGCTATAAGTTTCTCGTACTTTTTTCGTGATTGTTAGTAATCTAAGCCTTAATTATCACCAAAAATGTTACAAAAAAAAATAGCTCTATTATAGCAATTTGTACCCGTTATCATGAAAAACACTTTTAAAAGTAAAAAAGTAACAAAAGCTCTATTTTCTAAAAAAATAAACGTACCATGACTTTTTAATAACCGACTGACGACTTATTATATAAACTGGAAATAATCGTTCTACGACTTGTTGACATATTAAAAGAATTTTTACGAAATTTCTATAAAGATCGCAGGAACAAGCATTTAAACGAGATGTGTTTCGGATAGTAATGTTCGATATTTATTGGCCCAATATAAAAAAAATCGCAAAGATACTTAATTTCCCAAATTAACGGTAAGTTAAACACAAAATGCACTACCATTTTGTATAGTACGCACAACATTCAGCTAAAAATAGTCGAAATAATATTGGTTAAAGATATAGGCTATTATATACAAAAGGAACACAAACTAAATAAATATAAGCATTCTAAGTTCGTCTTTTACTAACAGCAACTAACATTCATGCAAAGGTGACACATTCTAAACGTTTCTTATGTAATTAAGGAGCAAGGAATATTTTTATTTCCATATTTTTTCTTTCAATTATTTTATTTAGAAAATAATACTTGAATGTCTTTATCAAAGCAAAAAAAAGAAGTGTAAAGAGCTGTTTAATATAATTAGCTGCATCGGTTGTGTTTTCATGCATGCTCAAACTGTTTAATTAATACGTACTTATGAACAATGTTATTTAATTCATTCTTTGCTAGTAACTTCTACAACACCTTCATTAATTGTTTTATATTGCTGTGCTATCGACTTAAACTTCGACTAAAGGCAAGGAAAAACTAGAAAAATACTTTAACTTGCCTATAGTTGCTTGATAAAGCGTTTACGCGCAAAATTGGCGTTACAAGAAACCTTTAGAAGGAGAATTAGCCAATACACTTTACAAATTACTAAAACTATGTGATTTAATATAAGTGACTGTCAAATAATGATAACATAATTTTGACTATTTATGTCATCTATAGCACTTTTAAAAAAAAAAAGAAAGTTGCACATAAAAGCACACAACTGATACCTAATTTTAAAAAGATGAGTTTGATGTATTTAGTATTTTTTTATTAAGTTGTATTACTAGACAAAGTTGCGCGTCTCTGCAAATATATCCTGCTAAAAACCTGATTTTTTACTGATTTTTAAGTGTTTTAAAGGTTACAGTATCTCTACTGAAATACATTGCATTAAAGTTTTTTGGTAAAAATTTTTTATTCAAGTTTATATTGGTGCGCCTAAAGTTGTTCCGAGTATTTTTTGTTATATATTCATTTGATAATCAGTTTATGCAACTTTTGAACTAGTTTGATTTATAAATGGGGATCCCGCATCAAGGCTATTCTTAATTATTATTGTTTATAGTCGTTTACAAAAATACTGTTGAAAAATAGCATAGATTTATGTACTACACGCTGAACAGCAAGATGTAATTTACAATTTTAATGTATCTCGTTATCGCGACTAAACAATGTTTTTTATATGCTATCGTCAACATTGCATAAAAAAAGATATTTGTATGTTCCTAAAATGTTTACCGAATTTATAAAAAAAATAATTTTTATCTTTTTACCTATTCGACCATTCTTTTTCTGTTTAGTTTTTTTTTTATTTTTGTATTACGTATTTTTATTCTGGTTTTTGTTTATTCTTTACATATTATATTGTAGATTTTTTTCTTTCATTCTATTTAAATTTTTTTCGTTAAAGCTAGATATTTTTGCCTTGCTTCAAATGCGGCAGTGGTCATTATGTGCACCAAACCCA
Organism: Agrenia bidenticulata; assembly: GCA_034694785.1. Lineage (NCBI taxonomy): Eukaryota > Metazoa > Arthropoda > Collembola > Entomobryomorpha > Isotomidae > Agrenia > Agrenia bidenticulata. The sequence continues at coordinate 9,737 of JAQFYM010003028.1, read as the reverse complement.
AAGTAAAGGCATAATGTGTTTTACATAAAAAATAAATATTTTTTTGTAGATATACAGGTGTCAAGAAATGATTATAAACAACCAACAATAGTCCTCCTCTTATCTGAAATATTTGGCTTTGGACTATCTATTTTCTTATTTGGAAAAAACTACCATCATTTGTAACACTGATTATACATATTGTGCAACATGTTGCATCAAAAAAAAACAAGTAAACAATAACAACGACAAAAAAAAGGGTTTTACTCTGCAAAAAATTTACACGTATTAATCTATAAAATACTACGAACGCGTCTACCTTTTTTGTTTCAGAAAGAATTAAAATAAAAAAATGACATTTATGACAAATTATTCGTTTTTTAAATCTTTTATCGTACAAGTCTAGTTAGCGTTGAGTGTAGTATAACCTTTTGCTTTGTTTTTCACGTGTTATAATTATATCAACATCGATTAAAACACATATATGTACCGTTGTGCAGATTAAATGCATGCTTAATATGGTTAATTCTTTTGAATATGTAAAAACCAGCATGAAATCATTTTGCGTCACTTTTAATTTAATTTTTAAATACTTTTTGATAGTAATGCTATGACTAAAAAAACAAAATTGTTTTTTCTGCGCTATTTATGCAACTAAGAACCTAGTATTTGCAACAAATATAAAGTTGATTTACACAAAGAGGCCGTGTTCTTGGCCTGCTAAGATATAGTGTTAAATTGTTCAAGTGCTTGCGCGGATAAAATAAATTGCCTAAAGAAAAAAATTTGCATTGTTACGCGTAAAAAAAACAACAACATACAATTTTTAACGGGCAAATCTGCTTTCATAGTTATTTTGATTTTACTACGTTAATTTGTTGATACCGGTATTTGAAAATTTCATCTGTATAATTCTAAACTAATATAAACTACAGTGCTTGCATATAGTAATTTCTTTTTATGCGTTTTGATTTGATGTTTTGCCAAGTAAGAAAAGACATTTTTAATGACGTAAAACTATGATGTGATTCGAATAGTGTATTTGGACCATTACATCAATTTTGGGTCTGCCATACAATGTTTTCAAGCACAAGATGTCAATCCATGTTACGTTATTTTAGAAAGATCACATAATTTATACGTAATACAGTTTATACACCTTTTCATTTTTTTAAAAGCAACCACCAACGCCTTCTTCGTTTTACTGTGCTGTTTTTGCTAAAGATCGTGAGACTAGAAGCATCTGTTCCAAAAAATAATATATGGCTGCAAAATATTAGAAAAATTATGTATTAAGTATATAAAAAGTTGGTGGATTATTTTTTACGCGTTGTTTTACTATTGGTTTGCGTTTTTAAACGTTTTTGATGTTTAACAGATCTCTTAACGTAAGCTTGTTATGTAAAAAGCTTTTTTATATTACGAAATTTATGTATACGGTATAGAAAACCTAAAAACAGTAGAAGAACAGCATTTAAATTTTTGTTTTAAAGTTGGAGTTATTCATTTACTGTAAAACATTATGAAAAATGCGTTTTTAAAAATAAAAAGACAACACCGCAAACCGAAAAATATCATAAATTTTACTATTACAAAACGTCAACTGTAGAGTAATACACGAATACATCAGATATGATGTAAGATATATGAAGCAACTTTAATATACTAAAAAAACAAAAGCAAAAATATTTCCAAATGAGAAAATGCATTAATCAACTCTTACAATATTGTATAAAAGATTAAATGTGGATGTGTATTTGTATATCTCTACCAAAACAAAATTGGAGACGTAAAAGGAAATGCTAAGTTGTTGCATTAGGTATATTTCTTAACACCTGTATTTAATTATAAAAGCAATAAATTTTTTTTAAGCACGGATCTTTTGTAAGTAAATTAAACGTTTTTTACGCATTAAAAAATTATCAATATTTTCATATTGTACTTGTTACCTCCGCGCGATGTATAAAAACAGTGGCAGTAAACACGTCGATAATGACGGATAAAAAACCTCCCGGTACATGTACTCGCCTTTAAAAGCAAAAAAAAAATATAGCGCATCAACAAAAAATTAAAAAATTCAGTTTTACTGCTACGAACAAAACACATATATAATAACACGAATAAAAATTAGATAAAGATGCACACATAAAGTAGAATCCAAAAAAAAAAACAATGAGAACAACAATGAGAAAAACTTCAATTTCTTGCATAAAACTTGTCTGAATTGTATATTTACAACTAAAAAAAAACAAAATTCTATTTGCTTTCTTTTTTTTTTTAAAAACAGCACCCGAAATACATTTTGGCGCGTTCAGCATACCTTGTATTTTATCGCATTGTGGGAAGTAGCGCGCAGCCAGTTGATTTTTCGCTTTTTTGCGTATTTTTTTTATAAATATATTTGTTTTTACAATTTTTTATACTGTGTGCACCAAAATTGGCAGTCTTTGTAGTGCTAGGGTTACTTTTAAAGCTTCTCTATCGTTGTATGAAAGTTTCATTGTCTTTAAATAGACATAAAAACAACAATAAATATGTAGCATACTGTATCTAAAGTTTTTTGTTCTTTTTTTGCTTTCTGTGTAATCTGAGGCAGGTTTTGTTTTTTGTTGTATGCGGCTCGTCGTATTACCTATTCACATGGCAATTCTTTTTACTATTGCTTTGAGCTGCTTACAAAGTCTCTTGCACGATCGATGCAAGCGCCTAGCACGTGCAGGCAATGTGTATTAGGTAGGCAAGAATCTAGAATATTCGTAAAATTGTTTTCATCATTGTGGTACTTTGCACAAAAAGAATGCCTACGTATTTGTAGTTTTTTATGTTAGCAATTAAATTCACATTTGCCATCTTTGTATAACGACTGTTCAACAAATCTTAGTCTTAGAACGAACTCTTTGACTGATGCATAACCCATAAAAGTAATCGTATGAAAGATATCTTTGCAACTGAGACATAATGACAAAAACACGACGTCATAGTTGCTTAATAAACAGTTTATCTTTGCCATTTGTGTTTTATTACACACATGACACATTGTTTGTACTAAAAAATACTGTATTAAACATCCCCAAAAAAAAATTATAACACTTTACACCTCTTTACTATGTTATAAATTCCTAAATGTCCTTGGAACATACACCGCCAATAACTAAATTTTTGTTTACCCTTATAAGCAAGTAGAAAAACGTTCTTCCTGGGCCGTTTTAATATAAAGCATTTTGTTGCTTAATATTAATATTTTAGATACACTAAACAAAAATTCAAAAAAAAATCTGTTAATTATATGACTATTTTTAGGTTGTTGTCCGTGGACGCTGTTTCGCATTTTTAACCTTACCACATAAACGACTAAGACAATGAAAAATTTTATTTTCGATTCTTTTAGACATAACAACTACAATTGTAAACTATACCACCTAAGTTGCATTTCTAATGATTTTTGTAGTCATGTGTACTATGTGATAGTTTATTCCGGTGCTTTTTGGTCAGTCAAGATTGTAATTTATTTGTAAAAAGCCGCTTTAATTAAATGCATTACAAAGCATCTGATTACTTGCTGATTTTTGTAAAATTTACGAACGTAATCAGCCTGGCTTTTGTATTTTTTGCATATCATATTACATGCCCACCGTTTTTTTTGTCTTCTAAAAATATTAACTTAGGCCCTGTTCCGATTTTTTACCGGGTGGGGAATGGCATTTTCCTTATGGAATAAGGCTAAATAAAAACGTGTGGTTTTTTACCGGGGTGTAATTTTTTTCATGTTAAAAGTTTTACAAAAAGTTTGCACCTTGGCTGAAATAAACTAGTTTGATCTATTCGGCTTGCGTCTATTAGGCAGGTCTGTTTACAAAAAAATATACGGTGACGTACAATTTCATTACCCGGGATTTTACCCCCTCCCCGGCCTGGAAAAACCAGAACAAGGCTTTATATACCTGTATTTATATATGTGTACATGACTAAAATCTTATTTATATTTGAGGAAGCGTCGAAGCTGCATCTATACCATATTTGCACAAATCTGATTCTGATGTTATATATTGGTTTCTGAACATATATACCTCATAAATTTTTACATTTACTAACTTTATCGCAGTTCTTTACCGCAACAACGTGTTATCATAGTTTGAAAATAAAACTTCTTACTTACTCATCATCTCTTTTTAGTAGTAGTGTTTCGTAATTCACAGTGTCTAGAAAGCCGTTTTTGTCGGTTGCCTTTATTAGCTATAAATCTAAGGAGACCATTTTAGGAAGATTGTAAAAGATTTTCAGTATAGACAACAGCTAGTAATGTTGTAATCAGATACTGAAGTCAGAGTGATTATTTTCCTGGCCCTCAAATATAGTTTTTAAATCCTTCAATATGCATTATTTTGTAATTTATGTCTACTCTTTATCATATCAGGGATTTCTAATATTTTTTTGCAATTTTAATGCTGCGATATTTTATCTCTACCCATTATGGCATTAATTGCAATTATGGAACCTTGATTTGTTGCAAACAACAACAAAACGTATAAAATATTTGTTTAAAAATAAAAAGTTCCCGTTTTCTTTATAGAAAAAGGTATTTAAAAGCAAAAAAAAATATTTTTACTTTAGAAAAAGTACAGTATAACCAAGCCGCGACTTTTTGTAAAAGTGTTTTGCAAATCTGTATAAATCAGTATTTACGGTTCCATTTAATAAGTGTGTGCATGCAATTTTTTTTTTTACTCATGTATGTTAAAATAAACGCTTTTTTCGTAAAAGGTCAGATAAAATCGCTATTTGTTTAACTATATGGATTTGCATTATTTTAGCGCATTACATTTTATTTTATAATTACTAAATTGTCCCTGATGCTATAAATTTTTTTTTCAGTTGTTAAAATTAAGCGATCAGCAAATCTATTCATTAAAATACACAAAAATTATTATTACTGTAAACATTTTTGTTTTCAAATCCATGATTGCAGCTTTAAATGTATTTATATTCCTTCCATATAAAAAAGTTTGTGGTTATTTTGTTTGTTTAAATATATGAAACAATAATAAAAACAATAATAAATAGTATATATTGTTTGGCCATATATTTTTTTAGCAATTTTTAAAAAGCACCCTTGTATTATATACTCAGATAGTACCAGAAATTGCTATAATGCCTAATGCCATATTACAAAATAAACAAAAGCAATACCTTTGTGTTTTTGTACTAAGCGCTGCATGCCTTATGCTATTTACACAATTCTCGGTCAGTGTAAGATCACAAAGTATGCATATAATATATCTAATATAGTATAATGTTGATTGATTTGCAATTTATGTGATATGACATAAAATAAATACGGTTGGATCCTTGTATGTAGTATTGACATAGGCAGGAATATAATAATTATCTGATACTTATCTTTGTGTTTCCTACAAAGAGAAGAGTGTAAGACATGCAATAATCAAGTTTTATTTATCACGAACATTGTATATCCAACCCTGCCAGTAAAACCATAATTCATTTTTCTTTTTGATAAACCATAACCCGTTAAAATCTGCTGAGGATACGTCTTTAACATACAATCATAGCGTTGTTATGATAGAGATGATGTATACTTATATATACTAAAAAATTTAAAAAGATTTTGTTTAACTGTCAAGCAGATTCAATCGTATTTATCTTTAGGAATGAGTAACCAATGTTATCTTTGCCTATCTTATCCTATCTATGTAGACGAAAAACGGTGTACATATATGTTGACCTATAAAAATAAATGCTCTCAGTGCCCATTAAGTCACTTCATTTTTTATTATTTAAGTTCCGCTCACTTACACACTTTATTAAAAATATGTGAGTCTCTTTCCAGTACCATACAGCGCAAGGATGTTACTGGATTACCTAAGGAATTTCAAAATCAGAGTGCCTAAAAGTTTATCAAAAACAAAAGTGTTATTTTACGCCAGTGCTATACTAAGCATGCAAAAAAGCATAGGCGTGTCTAAAATCTTGCATATGGCAAATTTACTGTAAATAAAATCAAAGTAAACTGCACCAAAAATGTCAAAATACACAATTTTTTTCTTCATATGTTTCTTTTTTGTATATTTCAGTGCGAGTACTAACATTTTTTGATTAATACTGCATTTACTTATACTTTTTTTTTATTTTGTCAATAGCAAATATTATATAATATTAAGCCAGCTAATTTACCATACTAAAAATGCGTATTTATAGCTATAGATTGCAAGGCGCAAATACCGCCTATATTTTTTTTTTTACACTTGAAAAGAATCCATCCTGGTAAAAAATTGATAGTAAGGAATTGATTACGAAAAGCATTCATTTCAGTATAAATGAGCTGTTCGATATTTTTTTTACTAAAAAAATTCAACTTTAATACAGATAAAAAAAACTATAGAAAGTTGTGTTTATAAATGATAAAATCTCGGACATGCCCATTATTAAAAAAAATAAAAAAATAAAAAAAATGTTTTAAATGGAAATATCTAACAAACAAATAATCTTATAAAATAGTATTTAAGCCGAGACAATAAAGCAGGATATATTTTATTAATTAGTGTAAATTCTGTTTTATATTGTTTTTTTTTCTTAGTTTAAACAGTCGTATTATAAATCAAATATTTTATTACATGCTTTTGCTATGACACGACCTTCATATGCTATTGCGCTGTATCACTTAGCTATTTTGTTAGTTTCAAACAAAAAAAATATATCTGCTAAGAATTTTGGTCGTGATCGTTGCGATCCGAGTTTTCGTCAAAGCTCCAGTATACTTGGTTGTTTTAATTTTCAACAACTTTTTGCATTTGTTTGTTAATATATTAAGCCAATCTTCTTAGATACGCCCCTAGCTTCTTTCGAAACCACAAAATTACACAACGTAATTTCTTGAGATGATTTGGGGCCTGAAAATCTTTACCAGGTTCCTTTGTGCTCGAATTGCATACTTGTCTTTATGTAATGCAACTAATGGGTAGCCAGATTTTTTTGTGACCAGGGCTAGTCAGTGTTTTTAAAAAATAAGGCGTAAAAAGATGATTTAAATCGTGTAAAATCTTAATTTTTTATTTCAAAAATTTTTATGGTAACAAATTTTTATTTTGAATTTTTTCTACAAAAAATTTTTATTTTAAATTTTTTCCACAAAAAATCTCTGCGTGAAAAAAGCCCCCTTAAATCCAGGGGCTACCTTTTTTTACAGGGCGGGGGGGGGGGTACTTCGGCCCCCTCTCCCTCCTGCTCCCTGGTACGCCAATAAATGCACCAATTTAATTATTTACCTATAGAAATTTTTCGTCTGTTGTATCATGTTTTTATGCCTTTTTTAACGCAAAAAAAAACAGTTTATCTTAGAAGTTATGTTTTGCGTTAAGTTTTTTAGACGCTTTACCCACACTAGTTAATATTCTATCTGTAGATCGAACGAATATTGAAGGGATTGTTATCTTCAAATAAAAAACCATACAAAAACCTTTTAAAAACTTGACATAATTTTTTGGCTTAAAGCACAAATTACTTATATAGTTTTCAGTTACTACTTTGCGATTGATTTTGCCTCATGAAAATTATACACTTATATATTTTCTTTTGTAAACCATTACAAGCCTTTTAAATCCTTTTTAAATCTTTCTTAATTATTCGTATTTACGCATAGCCTCTTTTTTTAAGTTTTTCATGTAACATGGCATTTACTTTATTATATCATCCTTACTATTTCATAGATTACACAAGCTTCTATTTATACAAATTTTTATGTGGCGTGCAAAAATTCGTCATTTATTTTTCTTTTAGATAACTGAGCTCAGTAGCGTATATCGGAATACGGGGTTGCGTATGAAGGAGCTGCAGCACCCTTTTTTCCTTCCAAAAATCTTGCGATTTATGTTTAAAGGGGGTCTAAATTTAGGGGGCGATTTTTACAAAAACAGAGACTAGGGAAAATTTTATCTTTATACAAATTCTTAGCATGTATTCTAGTTTGTTAAAATTTAGCTTTATTTATATAGCTTATAACTATTGCAGCACCTCTACTTTTTCCTTTGCTACCTCACTGCTGACGTCATTGTAAAGATATTAGTAAAAAAATTGGGTTTTATAATCTTTGGTAGTTTGCATTGCATATACAAAAGCTTTTTACAACGAAATACAAATTACTATTTCGTTTTATAAAGTAAATCTAATATTTATAATTTCTAAAATGCATATATGATAAATCGTTCTCAAAAATAAAACATTAAGAGTAACATTTTTTAGCATGAGGTATATATAACAAGTCCTCGCATTGAAAATCACCGCTTTATTCACAATAAATAGAAAAAACAAGAAATGTAATAAAAAATAGATAGAATAATTAATCTTAATAAATTATGGATACTTAAAACAACTTTTAAAAGTGCCAAATACGACACAACAAAAACCCAAGACAAAAATAACCGTTATTCTTTGATCTTTTATGATTACGGATCACAAAATCTACTTGATTATGAGTTTTACTTATAAAACAAGAAGACCGGTGCAGCACTCGCGCTAGAAACACTTACTAGTTTGCGCACAAGGTATGGTATATGTAGCGTCATACATATATTTTACATCCAATAGTTGTTTTATCATTTTTACTATGTGTTCAGCTTATCTTAAACCACCTCTTATGATAGTAAAGCCTGCAAAATGCAAAAAATGTAATTAATAGACACTTTTGCAGTTTATTCCTTATTTTAAGGTATTTTACATAGGGATAAAAATTTTAGGGGTGGGATTTTAAAGGAAATTTTTTAAAAGGTTTGTTTTTTTATTAATTGTTTTATTATTAAAATAGAAGAATTAAAATTTGGTGATCTTTTTAATTCTAAGTTTGGTCTCTTTATTATGTATTAACCTAAACATATGGTTACTTCTTTCTACCAATACACTCGTCAATAGCATAGTTGGATGTAGCTGTAGATCTACGGAAAGGCGTTTACGTTTGCTTAGAAGGCAGTTTTAAACAATTCTTTCATAATATTATCTCTATTTGATAGTGATTGATAGTCTTTGTCAAACATATAACCAAAAATAAGTCTTCTAGAATGGATAAGGTTTCTTTCCATTCTTACAGTCGTGTTCCGAATAACTGGTATTGTTTTGGTTTTCGTCTACGGTCTAGGGCCTCAATTTGCGCTCTGGCGTCTTCCTTGATACGGAAATAACGGCCTACTCTCTTGCTCTTATCGAACCATTACCAACCAGTATATTTTTAAATATCTTTAATCTACCGGATTATCTATAGGATTATATTTTTTGAAACGATAAAATCAGGGTTCGCGCCGTTTATTATGTTTAACCGATTTGCATAATCTGTGCCTTTTATTTGTTAGGTAATTCCGCAATTCTGGCACCGTATCCACAAGTTTTTTACACACAGCCACAAGAATGTTATTATAGCCGGAAAAGACATAAAGTTTTGAATTTTTTTGACCTTATTAAATTTGCATGTGTAGAAATCTTCATAAGCATATCATGCTTTTTATTTAGTTTATTTATTGAATTTCGAATAAAATGAACATTGAAAAAATAAAAATATCACAAAAACGGTATAATATTTCCCATCTTGTTTACAAGAAGTTTCGGATATGAAAATAGGGTAGTTTCGCTAAACATATTCTTGTTTTTAGAATTATCTAGGGTACTCCAGTTGCCGGTAAGTTGTAAAAATGGTTACTATGTACCCGGGTACTAAACGGTAATGTACCGGTAAGCGGTAAGTAAAAAATAATTTTTAT
>JAQFYM010003027.1:0-20392 GCA_034694785.1 Agrenia bidenticulata | reverse complement strand
GTATAAGTAACCTCGTAAAAATGGTTTTAATTTTTGGTATATTTTACTGAACAAAAAAATAGATCTAAAGAACAAAAATATTGCTAAAAAATGAAAAACAACAATGTTTGTTACTTTGCGCCTTAAAAAAAAGTTTTAGTTTCTTTTATATAGTACCATTTATAAAAATAAACTAGAAAAGGCTACATACTTAAAAAATGAAAAATTTTGTATGTATTAAAAAAATAAGTCGTATAAACTTGCTTGTCTGTATTTATTTTAAAAAAAAAAAATTGTAGTACCAGTACCGGTACCGTACCGTACCTGGTACGGTACAAATCATAAAAAAACTTTTGGTATGGTTACGGTACGGTATGCATATATATTTTCGGTACGGTACATCTCTGGTACGGTACACTGCCAAATCTGCAAAAATATGCATACATATCTCTTAAATAAGCAAAAAAGCACTTTTAATTTATAATCTATCAATAAGTATATATTCATTTGTTTATAAAGTCAACTTATAACTAAGATATTTATATAAAAAAAAACTATATTTGACGACCCCAAAGACCAATTCAAAATTCTGGAGTCAAAATGCAGAAAGTCGATAAAGTAGGAGAAGCACATTCTACAATACCTTTAGACTAGTTCTTTGATATAGTAAGTTTATCTTGTAATACCATACAAAATAACAACTTATAATTATTATTTATTATTAAGCTTAAGACACGCTGAAGAATTCATGTTATACTGAATTTATGATCAAAAAAATATATCCACACAATGTATGATGTATGATGTATTTTATTTTTATGTTGGATAATAAGAAAAAATCTTATCTGTTATTATTTAGATTTTGTTTGCGTTTTTTTCATATACAAGGTTTTATTAAAAAATAGTTTACTACGGTTTTGAAATGGTCTATGAACCCTTTAATAGTTACAAACATGATAGGTAACAAAACTGTAAATTATCTATATATTTTAATCATACAGGCATGATTTCAAAAATTTAATTTTAAATCTTGGTCGTATAATAGGTAAAAAATATGCAGAAAAAAATATGCAGTTCGCCTCAAAATATGTTTTTAGGGTAAAAAATATGCATTCAAGATAAAAAAAATGCAGGCGCTCGAGCCTTATTATGACTTTAATTGACTATTACAACAACTTGGGGTTGTATTTAAACGTTGTTGATAAATGGTTAATCGGAGAAAATGTAAGGGGTATTGTCTTGTTTGCATTTATAATCGCAACAATAAATTATGGGTATTTTTTAAAATGAGAAACAATGAACGTAATACAAAATTAAGATTTGTACACTAGCTGCAGTAAACGGCACGAGAAAATGCTTTTTTCTCTTTTTTTTGTCTTCAAAAGTTTATCGTAGAAAAGCTAAAAAAACTTGTTAACAAGCGTGTATTTTTTTTTGTCACAAACTGTGAAAGAAATGTATTTTATAACTGATTAACGGTTTTTCTTTTATTTTTTATATTTTTATTATCTGCATTATATCTTCAAAACCAAAGCTTGAATATGATATTTTTGAATTCGTTTGTGCTGAGTAATATAAGTAAACTCAGAAGCATGTTTTAGTAGAAAAACATATGTCTTTACCACGTAATATCTATATATGTGCTTAAATACATAGATTATGCAAATTTTAGTGTACCATACGATTAATAGGGACTAAACGTATATATTATGGTTCAACATATAATTTTATAATATTAAAAATGCATTTATTTGTATTTGTTATGTTTTGCATGTACTTTTTAAATTAACGAAATTAGAATTTTTTTTTACCTATAATAAGCATTTTGTCGGGATTTTGGGCACTTCCGATTTGACAGACCCCTGTATATAATTAATGAAAGAAGGTTGTCAACAATAGTGAAAACACGAAGTGGGATGTTTACTTTATATTGTACCCAGAAACAGAATTAAAAGACATATTTTTACTGTTTCTATATTTTTCCTATTTAAAATTTATGCCCCTATTTTTTAAAAGGCAGCTTATAAAAAAATGCTTACTTTTTGTCGAGCCTTAGCTTACATCTAAAGTAAAGCAGTTGCAAAAAAACTATCTTTTAGAAAACCAGCACAAACACAAAAACAACTAAGATGCAAAAACTATTGCAGTTATAAAGGAACACAGAGGCGTTGTCATTTTTAGTTCATCGAGGAACATAAAATAAAGTTTTTAAACGACAAAATTTGCATGCATGATAAGGAAGACAAGTGGTAAATGCAATTATGACAGTAAGTGTTGATTTACGACGTACAAAAAAAACATTAAATATGCCTTTGGTGAATTGTGTAGGAATGTGAAAATCAACAGTAAGAATTTTTGGCAATGTGAAAATGAAAGCGATGATTGTTGCTATTGGTGTGCAGAAAAACTACACCTTACACAGGGTTCCTTGTACTCTAATTGTATTTTTTTTCTATTTTTGCAACGGAAACATTTTACCCGAATTTACACATTTATAAGCAACAATATCAATACTACAATTCTTAGGCAAATACTGTAAGATGTTAGTATAATGCACACTTTTTCAGCAAATGGATGTTACCGCGTCACTGAAAATCCATAAGGCATTACGAGAATGAGAAAATGTTCAAAATAATAATAACTAAAAATAAGAATTAAAAGTTGACAAAGACAAGTAGTTAAAAACCGTATAAATTTGTATAAAAGCAATGTGATTGCACATACTACTTATAAAGTAGGTGTTTTAATTTGATGGCGATTTTTGCGATTCTATTGACTTGCAACTATTTAACTCGACATATACCCGTAAGAATATAATACCAATATTGCATAATGAAAAAATATCCCATTTTTTCGTACAGAGAACAGCTCTTTTTTCGTTCATTTTTGATGCAACCACAGTATCTACCAGTGTTTCGACCTTCAATTTATAAGATATTTGCGTAAAAAAGAAACTATAAAAAAGTCTGATCAATAGCAACTATTAGCTTAAATATATTTATGTGTAAACATGTGTGTCTATAAATTGTTTTTTGACAGTCAAAATACACATTAAAACTAAATACTTAACTTACAGGTTTGCTTTAGTGACAAAGCATTTTTTTGTATCAATCGGAGTAATTAATACTTAAATACATAAAAAATATTGCATTTCACTGTTGTGCTGTTATATGCAAAACTTTTATAGTGTTTTAGGCACCAAAAAGTCAACCTTTGATTGTTTTATAGTTAATTATAATACTATCTTTACAAAAGCTCAAAAACAAAAAGCTTACATACAAGACAACCCATGTAACACGTAATTTTCTGTTAAATTATTAGATCGGCTTTTTTTTACGATTACAACATGTTTATACAAGAACATTTTAACTTTGTATATTCTTACAGAGAAAAAACAACACCCTAGAGGTATCATTGCTGCTTTTCGTTATTTAATTAGTCGATTTACTTTTAGGATTTTTTTTATAAAAGCGATAGTATAATTTATAAGCAAATAGAGTGCATCTTTTTTTTTTAGTGCCGGATAAATCGGATATATTGAAGGGCTTAAACATATAAATGGTATCAATACACGAAAAAATTTTACTATAAAACTTAGTTCTGTCCCAGTTTTAGCTTTTTTGTGAGTTATATAGTTTTATATTGTTAATTACAGGATAGAAATGAAAATTATTGTCCACTTATATCCTTCATAAAAAAAATACAGCTGTATTCGTTTTTTTTTGTCTGTAAAAGAGTTTAAAAGTCGAATAAATGGCTCAACATTTATACAGATTTTTTATTTTGCAATAAATTTATTTATCAAGCTTAATCTATATTTTTATGGCTATTTTTATAATTATGTCAAAGCAGAAAACCCATTTCTCTAATTCAAAGTCATATCGTCGTTGAAACATTGTTGGTAATTTAGTTTTAACAACACCGACATATTTTGCATGTAGTTCAAGCCAATTTTGTATGCTTATATCTGAGTTCTCTATAAAGTTTTGCTCAATAGCCGTTGTATTTAGTACTATTGCAGTAGGATTTTTATTGTTAACAACTATATCTTGTAAGACATAATACCCTGCTAGGGTCCATTGGTACATATATTCTGTTTTTTTTAACAAGTTTTTACAACTAGTACTTTGCCTAAAACGCTATATCTGCACTTAAGCAGTCTTTTTGTCTATTGTTATCAGTTTCTGTGCATGTAATGCACTGCTGGCTATTCGTTGTATACTTCAAAATATTACTGAAAAGTATTTTGTATCGTATCCCTATTATATAACAAATTATATATTTTAAAAAGATACTTTGTCTATGACCCGTTATAAGATCTATAGAAAAAGAGGTATTTTGGGTTATTTTTACATATGGAAGGACAACAAAGTACAAAATACTAAAAAATGAACAAAAAGTAAAGCTACTGTTAATGTAAAATTGTACTTTTATAAGTACAAAAATCGACTAAATGCAACATTGAGTATAAAACCATATCAAGTACACTTTACGTTATAATAAAAGATAGGTAAAAACGCTTTTTAACAAAATAATAGATTTGCCAAAAAAAACAGCAATTATCAATCTTTGTTATTAACAAATTTACAGTCAAAACAATATAAAGAAAATCTACAGAAGCCAAAAACTCAGGCGAGACCCCTATACAAGGATATTTCGCGTAAAGTATCAGATCGAGTAATTCGGAAACGTAAAAACTACGTTTTTTATAATCTTTTAATTTTTCACAAACAAATATTATTTTGCAATTATAAATAGCGCCTACAACTATTATTTCTGCATAATCTTCTTAAGACTATTGCTAATGGTTATTTAGAAGGTAAATATTATAAAGGACATATTCGCATTTTTTCTTTTTAAAACAACAAAATATTCATCTTAAAAAAAGGTTTTGTAAGAGACATTGAACCTAAGTACAGAAGTTTAATTTATTGTATCTTTCTTTTTATGTAGTATAATTTCCTGTTTTTTATGTTTACAAAGAACTAATTTAGCATTATCTAAAACTTATCAGTAAATTTCGCATCATAAGTATATTTAGAAAAACGTTATGAAATTTTATATAAAATAAAAATGCATGATCAGCTAATTTTATTAAGGTTTAAAACGATTTATAGCGTTGGTGTATATTATGTAATTTTTTTGGTAATTTTTTTTCGTTGAAAACAAAAATATCACTATAAAAAATATTATAAAAAATTGTGTGGGATATAAAAAGATTCGTGATAGTTCATTTTAGAACTTCCAAAATTTTTAATTTTTTTGTTGATTTATATTTTTAAAGATTTTTTGTATTATTTTTTTTTATTACAAAGTAGCTTTTGATAAAATGTAATTTAGTAAAAAAAATTTTTTGGAAGATTATTATAAAAACTATTTGAAAGTGTTTTTTTTTTTTTGTTGCAATTGACTTGCATTAAACTAGTTTGAATGTTATTGTCTTAGGAAATGTTTTTATTTTTTTTCGTGTAAAAAAATATTTTTTCCTAATAAAATTAATATACAAAAAAAAATTAACATAGAACAAAAATATCTGTCAGAAACTTTTTAAGCCTCCTAAACATGCGTTTCGTTCGTGTATATTGCAAAACAAAGCGGCTCTTATTTTATTTGTTTCAGTAATAATTTAAGCCTATATATATTAATTTATCATAATTTTAAGAGCAATAATATATCTAAAACAAACCAATTTTTGTTTTTCAATATTGCAAGTATTTGTTTAAACTAAATCGCTTTTATCCTTTAAAAATAATAAAAAGTTCAATTTTAAAAAAACGATATTGCGTTAAAAATTATTTTAAAAATAAAAGCATAAGAGGCACATTAAAGTACAACATATGCAAAATTTTTTTTATGAGAACAAAATATTAATCACAATCTTTGTCGTATTTTTTAGGACGTTATGTTTATATTTTTTTGTTAGAAAAAATTTTTATTTCGCGAAAAAAATTTGAAAAAAATTTAATAAAGTTTACAACCAGATGTTTGTACGGCCTTATTTTTTTGAAGATAAAATTTTTTTTAGGACACTCTAATATATTCTTAAAAAACTTTCTTTGCATTATAATTTTTTTTTAAACACTTATTTTTCCTGTAAAAAAAAAAATTAAAAGGCAACCAAACGGAAAACAAAGCATACCTATTTGTAACCGTGTTGTTGATTCCCGCATGCAAATGTTGGTATCAATTCTTAATTAAACTTATGCCATTATTTTGTAGTTAAATAAAAATTATGTATCGATACTAAATTTTATAGGTTTAGATAGGAATATAAAAAAAAATTCGATTGTTTAGTTGAGTATACTTTTCTTTTTGTATTTTTTACCTGCATATTTTTTAAGAAACTACTGAAAGTATCTTTTATTTTTGCAAAAAGAGTTTGCCAAATATAATTAAATTTTTTTAACGATAATATACAAAATACCCGCAAGTTTTGGTCTTTACGACATTTATGTTATATTTACAATCATTGTACCTACCATTCGCATAAAAATTTATATAATTTTTTGTTGGTAAAAAAAAAAATTCGCGTATATAATATGACTAAAAAAAATTTTACATTGATTAATTTAAATAAATTTACAAAAATGAATTTCTATAAATATGCATTAAAAAAACGTAATATCTTTTAATAAATAATTGATAACCTTTTTTTTCTGTTCAAAAAATCATTTTTTCTTTCCAAATTATGGTTTTTTTTTATAAAAGTAAAATAAAGTAAATTTTTTGCAACTTTGTTTTTAGAAACCGTGTTTAAAACGTTAGTTTATTAGTTTTTATATATTCCCTAAGAATACTTACTTATATTTTTTGGAGTTGATAAAATCCTTTTCCCTAAAAAAATATAAAATAAAAATTTTAGCAACCGGTCATACTTCCATGACATTTAAAACGACTATTCGTTTAACAATTAAAAAATGTAGAACCGTGTTATGTAAATTATATAACAGTAGTTCGTATTTTTTTATTATGTAAAAAAAAATATATTTATTTTTAAAAAAAAAGTCAAAAATTTTAGGTGTAAAAAACACTAGCAAACATGCGACTTCTTTTACGTCGTTTTTTTTTCTTTTTTTTTCAATTAATATTTAAGGCGGTTGGATTTTTATATCTATGGAGATTTTTGCCGAATAAGATTAATGACAAAAAAGTTTTCTTTAAAACAAATTTCTCATAGAGATTTTTTTTGTTTCCGAAATTATGTTTATTAAAACGCCTTAACACAAAAGAAATCAAGAGTTACCCATTGAGGCTTGTGGAGTAAAAATTATCACCTTAAATTATAATCAAATTTTAAATTAATTAATAAAGAGAAATTAGAAATAAGCTAAAAACAAAAAGGAAAATTGCATATTTTTCTGAAAAATATATTCAGGCGATCTTATTTTTAGATTTTATTCCAAAATTCCGTAATGGCATATTTTAGTAAAAAAGACACAATTGTTGCTGCTTGATTAAAAATTTTTAAGCGTTTTCTAAAAAGTATGCAACGATTCATATAACAATTAGTATAAACAACATAAAAATAAATTTAGTTTTTACAGTAACTTGTTTTGTCATATTTCTTTTTTTAATGCATCATTACCCCTTCTTTATCAAAAAAGCAGCATAAATCTAGAGCTTCTGTGCAACATGTTACCAAAAAAAAAACTATGCACGAATATATACAAGTAGAACAATTTTTAATAGTTTTCTTATCATAAAGATGCATCGTTTCTAAGACAATTTCATCAAAGCCAGCAAGTAAAGCAAACTTTAGGTTATTGAGACCTGTGATTTTACTTCAGCGCAGTTCTAATGCATTAAATTTTTTATTGCCACACAGTTGTTTATGTTATATGCGTGCAAATGAAAAATTAATTTCAGTAATGTCATAAAAAAAAAATGCATCCTGTGTATGTGTACACCGGCTCTCTTTATATTATTATA
The DNA here is from genome assembly GCA_034694785.1 of Agrenia bidenticulata. Lineage (NCBI taxonomy): Eukaryota > Metazoa > Arthropoda > Collembola > Entomobryomorpha > Isotomidae > Agrenia > Agrenia bidenticulata. Next base: position 12,484 of record JAQFYM010003027.1, on the reverse strand, counting down.
TTTTTTTGCCAAGATATAAATGCAAACAATTCTTTTTGTTAAGTTTCTGACATTAAATTATGTTTTTTCTAATTTTGTGCAGTACAAAATCACCCGAATATACACAACGTCTTTTGTGCAAATCACTTTGTATTCCAAGACTTAAAAACCCCGTAACAATTATACATATAAAATATGGTGGAGAATACAAAGCTGGTGCAGTTGACACAAGGATCAACGAGAAAACCAAAAACTACAATAAAGATGGAAATGACAAAGTTAATTATGGGAATATATAAACTAGAGGACGATAAGACAAGATCACGTTTAAACACTTAGAGTTGGGTGTGGATTAACAACTTTGGTACCTACAACTGAACGCGAAACCCATAGAGGTAGTCGGCGATGTTGGATCTGATGATGGCGGAGTGGATTAAGAGGTTAGAGAGAACAAGACAAGAAGAGATGATAAATAAATTACTTAAAAAGGTATACAAAAAATGCGGGAAGAACGAGCATGAAGATTAACAGATATTACAGATGAAACCAGTAACAACACAGACTTATAATTAGAAAAGAAATAACTTGCAAGAGAAAGAACGGATAACCACAGAGGTTTCCACCGACAGAGGATGTCTTTTATGCGCTATGTTTAAGTTTTGGGCAAGGAAATGTTATAAAAGAAATAATGAGGAGCAAAACAATAATTAGTCATGAATAAAAACGGGCTTATAATTATGAGGAAGTAAATTCAAAAAAAAACAATAATTAAAACAAAAACAGAATGTGATAAACGCACACATGTTTTTAGGACCAATTGCGCGCTCTCCGACCAAAGACTTTACCTATCTGTAAAACAACTAAAGAAGGAGTTTCTATTGCGACGAAAGATAGCATATCACAAGTAAAGCAGAAATTTTTCCCAGTAGAAAAATGTGAAATTAAAACACACTCGTTTGCCTTTGTATGCAAAAAAGGCTTGTTATCGCACGTGGGATATAGACAGGATATGAGACGTACTTTTAAAGTAATGTTGCAAACGAGGTATTTGTAATGATTTAATTCATTTACTGAAACCCTGTACGGGCTAAAGTCAAACCCGAGGGTGGTATAAAAAAAAAGAAATCTTTTGATATTGAATGTTCTGACAGAAAAAGAAGGTAGTATACGTTTAAATATAAAAAAATTATACAAATAACGATAGGAGCTAAATTTCTACAGTTGATTGATTTTACAGATTAGTACTATCAGATAGAAATGTATAACAATACCGTCATAAGACAGCATTCTAATTATTGGAATGGATTTTTAATGGTAAGTGATGGTCATGGGTTTAAAGAATGGACCCATGATATGCCAAGAAAACTGAATACGATATTTTATGACAATGAATGCATGATTCTGCGCATACTACGATACTGACATAACAAAAGCGGCAAGCATTAAAAAACATGATGCACCCATAGAATAGTATTTAGAACATTAGAGGAGAATGACCTCAGAGTAAATTTAAAGAATAAAATTTGCACAAGAGACGGTGAATATGTATGGTCTTACGATAACATGCATAAATATAATACTTAGTGGAATTAAAGAGAAATGAGACGTAAAACTTTTTAAGGCTTACCCGTTTAAGTGATTTAAGACAGTTCGCAGGAAAAGCTATTGAATATGAGTATAGTAGAAAGAAAAGCCGACTCGAACCTAAAATTGTATAGCCTGTTATTTAGTATAATATTTGAATTACGTAAATAGACAAAACCCAGCTCCTTCAAAATAATACATGCTTTGCGAACGAACAAGGGAATACACAATTATTGTATTTTAATAGAAGATTATTAGTGATAACAGATGCGCGTGCAGCGAGACTAGATGCCTATTGTTACAATCAGATATGATAGAAGCAATAATCCCAATACAGTGACCCGCAAAATTATCCACTACAACAGAGACCAGATATTTAAGTACGGAGAGAAAAATGCTTGCCGAGGCATAGAGCATGAATAATTTTGCATATGTTAAGATGAGTAGCAGGTAACATTAAATAACGGACCATAAGGCATTACAAGAAATAAAAAAAAACCATAGTATAACAGCAAAATAAATAATAATATCCTAGACGACGTACGAGAGTTCGATTTTAAAACGCTGAATATTTAATGTGGAATAACTTTAGTAACACCCGCGCATTAGGTTAGTTGTAAAAAGAGAACGAAAAAAAGAGAATTGTAAAAAGAAACCTGAACAAAAAAAAAGCTCCATTGAAGAAAGGAAATTTAAAAGAAATATATTTGAAGACAATGAAAAGCAAAACTTGGCTTGATATACTAAGATATATTGTGAGAATACTCGAAGGAAGAAGAAAGATTACACACAATTAATTATAAAACAACATAGGAAACATAATCATCAAGTGACAAAGAGCATATACAATGAAATTGTAATGAAATGCCATAGGAGAAGAATAAAAAGAATATATTTGAGGTTATAAGACGTGGCAGAGAACGCGCTGAAAATAAAAAAAAGAAAGCGGGCGGCCTGGAATTTCTATCAACGCACAGAAGATCGCAAAAAATGGCTAGAGACATTATGAAATTAAAGAAATAAAATTCATTAGTTAGAGTATGCATAGACTGTTTATACACGCATAGTCAGAGTAAACCACTCGCCAACAAAACAGCAACCTAAATTATAATGCACTTGAAAAGATATTTGAAGAAAAAGACCTACAAGAGAAAAAGGTATCGACAACGCAAAGAAATTATTAAGAATAGAAGTAAAATTTCTTGACTATTACATAACAGTATGTACCCACAAGTCGGCATAAAATGGCATAAAAGCAACGGCCGAGTGGAAAGAGTGGTGATGATAATACGAGAAAGTTGAATAAACATGGGAGAGAAAAAATTTACAGGTAAACAGCAAAAGCACAAACTAAATTTTACGACACATACTATACAGGGTCTATATCCACACCTATTGAGGCACTACACGACTACACAGGAAGCGCAATTATGGGAAATGATAACGAAGGCAGTATAAAAAATTGGTGTAAAAAGATAACCGAGAAAACATATACAGGCAGTGCAATGAATATATATAGCCAGAAACGAACACCTAGAGAAAGCGAACACCGAGAGTAAAGGTAGAGATATACAGCAGGAAGTAAAAATAAAGAAAGCAAGAAAAAAAGCTCATAATAAAATATACACAACAGAGAATCGACACGAAGATTTAAAGACATAAAAGGAATTTATATATATAAGAAGGAAGACTCTTTCTGGAAAGGGGACTGTTCTTTATCAAAATATATATGACTGTCAAAAAGTAACGACGAAAGCATATCAAGTGACTCTTTAACTAAAATTGCGTCCCTTATAATTTATTATTTATGTATCCTGTTCTTTTATATGTAAGTTTTTGCAGATTTGCACTGCAACCAGCGGTATGGGCAGATATATTTCAAAAAAATAGATATATTGTAATTGTATACTACAATGAATGTATTTTTTTATTTTGCGTAAAAGTAAAAAAAATGTAAAGTGTTCTAGCAACTAAAAATAGTAAAAACATTATTTCATACGATAGCTTCTATCGTCAGTTCAAAAAAATAATTTTTTATATTATACAAAATATTACACCTAAAATAATATAGCAAATTATGAATGTTTGTATAGAAGCCGTACACGACAGTATTAAAAAAAATATTCTTATCAATGCAAATTATTAACATTTGCATGTTTGCGAATTTTACATAATTATATTTTTAATGCCCGAAAAACTGTATACACCAATTTATCCTGTATTTTTGCTGTCTCATTTATAAATTTAAATATATTGTGATTGTTAGTTTTATCTGTTTATAGTTAAAAAAACGAATTATTTACAATTTTATTGTGTTTGCGGGAAGGAACATGCATTTATATAAAAAATTTAGAGGTTTTAGTATTGTAGGCGTCTATATTAAAAAAAAATTATGGTTTGTATCAAACAAATATTATCGAGTTTCTAAACAACGGTACCCTAAGCTTTAGTTTTATGACCTCCATGTACAGAAATGAACTATCTACCCTATGCACTTAAAGCGCATTTTTTTAAGGTAAAGGACTTTTATCCCCGTCGCCCTTCTATCATAATACGCGAAATGTAAACGATACGGTGTAATTTTTTTTATGTTGTATAACAATACAATACTTTTCTATCTTACTGCAACCCGTACTAGCTAATATAAAAAGTTTTGATACTATTCCGAATATTTTTTTTTATAATCAAACGTCGTTTAAAAAACAATTTGTGTCATCCTATAGCATTTATAGCAGCGTTATCAAATTTTTTTACTTTCGATCAAAAAAAGTAAAAAATATTATTTCGCGACCCATTTTTTTAGATTTTTATTAAATGTGAAACGTATAAAATAATTAACAGTTTTTTATTTATATTTTTATATTAAAGATTTACGGATATTCTGGTTTTCATAATATTTCTATTTTTTGCTATTTTGTAAGATGCAATTAATTTCTTTTGCTAGCAAGAGTACCAGAAAACAGTATGCTGTCGGGGCATAAAATTAAAATGATTCTTTTGCATTTTGCGTGTTTCCTTGCTAAATTAAGACAATTTCAGGGGGGTTAAAAACAAGATTGTAAAATGAAAATTATATTATTCTTTATTTATATTAATTTTGATTACCTGTAAGTGTCTTAAACGTTTACACGCTAATTTATATATACACATTATTAATGCATAAAAATTGGTCATATATCTGCATCAGTGGCGTACCAGGGGGGGCAGGGGGGTCCGCGCCCCTCTTCCCTATAAAAAAAAGTTGCGCCTGAATCTAAGGGGGAGGGTTCGTTTTTTGTGCAGAGATTTTTTTGAAGAAAAATTCGAAAGAAAAATTTATAAAAAATAATAAAAATTTCAACCTATAAATCGTGTTTTTAACCCTTATTTTTTTGAAAAACACTGACTAGCCCTGGGCTGAAAAAAATCCTTGGTACGTCACTGAGCTACATGATATTTTTTTTGACGTGTAATACTAAGCCGTGTTCATGCTCCAAGTCTTTAATTGCTGCGTCGGCTCCCTTCTTTATCCAACATGTCTTGTTAGTCATTGTAACTAATATTATTTTTTGCTTTTCACAGCTATATAAGTTGCTTTTAGTGCTATCAATTTACAACCCAAATGCTTTTTTATTGTTTTTTACCAAGGTGTATTATGCACATTTCTCGCTATTATATTTATGTTTTTAAGTGCAGTATACATTAACCATGCCGCAAAACCAAACTCGGTAGCTTATTGTCGTTATTTCTTAATTAAATATTTGCCTAGAAAACTTTTTTTTTGTATTTTGATAACAAATTAAGAAACCATATATGCCTGTGACTTGATTATTTTTTGCAAACCTTCTTTAAATTGTTATTTTTTGTTTATATAAAACCTGGTTTTTTGTACAGGTGTACAAATTTTATGACTGAATAATCAATAATGTTATACTTTTAACTTTTAATTTGTCTAACTTTTGTTTTTCTTATTGTTTGTTTTTGGTAAATAAGATATTTTCTGGCTGTAAATATAGAGAATCATTCTCACCGAATCAATTTGACGCAAACATATGCAAGTCCTCTTTATTATGCTGGTAAAAAATGGAATTTATATACATGGTTTAATTCAGGTTTTCTGGGCTATAAATGGCATTTTCTTACAATATCTACTATTTTTGTAATGCTATATCGTACCATACGCACAAAATTTAACTTGGCTTTTGCTTAATTTTATTTTTACGATGCTTGCTTTTTAATTATTGCACGTTAAGTTTTGTTCTTCCGAATATGATTGTAATTATTTTGCAAGAATTCTCTTAACCCTTCTAAGTTGCAACAACAGCGTAGAAATCTTTAAATTTGTATTTACAATGCATTTTTTCACCTGGTTACTACAACAATGTTTTATTTTAAAGAAATGCTTTAATTTAACGCAGATAGTGCTGAAATGTAGCAATTCTATAGTTTCTCTGTATACTGTTGTATAATACCAAGGCTTTTTTTACTTTAAATCTTTATATTCGCTTATAAAAAATCTTTTTACAAAAGAAAAATAAATTATTTTAGTGTTTTGAAGTTATGTTTTTGGTTTGCTATTCTTGTTAGCAAATTTTAAATCATTGTAGAAACGACTATTTTGCAAAAATTTAAAAGGCCTGCTACAAATATTAGCATAAAAAAAATATTCACAAAAATAAATCAATTTTTTTTTTAAAAACCGATTATTTGTATAATTTATATACCGTATTTCATAGTTTGAAAAAAAACAAGCGTTCTAAAAAAAATGGTATAAAATACATGTTTTTTAGCCGCAGAAAATGCAAACATGACCATATGTTAGAAGATAAAATACTATTACTAAGTGATAGATCTATAACATCGAAAAATATCAATCTTTATATTTGCGATATACCAAAAACAAACGAAAACAAATATCAAGTGCAAAATTTTTAGTCCATTTAGAAGAGTACCGCAAATTATACAAAATGAAAAAAAAAATATATGAATGTATCATTCATTTGTAAAAATAAACTTTGAGAAACATAAATGGAAAACTAACAATGTTTTATAATACGGTATGGTGCACCGCTAGTCAAAACTTAACCGACGCTGGTATTTGTAAAAAAAAAACATCAATACATTTTTTGGGTTAACGATTAGAATTATACTGTTTATTAGTAACGCGCTGTTTCTTTTAAAAACAAAATTGTAACATATGTAAATTTTTAATAGAAATACTAATATAGCGAGCAATAGAAATTAGTACAGCACTTTTTTATTTTTTTGGGTTCATTTATTGAGCGAGTAACCCATACCGATCTTAATTGCATCTAGAAGCTGCGAATATGAAGAATTACATGGTACGAAAATTTAAAAAAAGGGTAGATTTTTGTATAGTAATTTGCGGCAAAGTCATGCGATATTAAAGCAAAATAGTTACAATTTCAGTCAACAGACGGTTTATAAATTAATTAGCTAAATTTCTTAACTCAATGGCAAAAAATTGTTACCGCACCAGGCAGAGGTATATTTACTGTACTAGAACATATATCTACAAAATAATTAACTTTTTTTTTTTTGTACAAAAATACATATATGTCATTTAAAATTACCTTTAAAACGGCTTTGGCAGTTTAAAGTATATTTTTAAAAAATTTTCATACATAAACCAGTTATAACCAAAAAAAAACTCGTAGATTAGAAATGAGAAAAGTTTGGTGTTTTTATCTTATCTATTATATCTACTCCTTGCACAAGATTGAGACCTTCCAAAGTATTTATCACCTGGTAAAAGCTTGAAACATTTTCTTGTTAGGTAAAAGAAAAATATTTCTGACTTAGATAAGCTCGCGACAACCTAAAACATATTTTTGACGCTAGGAAGTGCTCTCAGCTATTATCAATCTTAGCAATCAGATCTTTTTTATCTATTAGATTCTCAATAAAAAGTCGTTGGAATTATTGTTGTTAAAGTGTAGTTTTATGGTCTACTTGTGTCGTAAGCTATTTTGTAGCGGCTTATTTGATGATATATCCGCGGGCTGCGCAATTCCAGTCATTCCGGCATGTTTTTTTAGGTGGTAGATGCTCAGTCGAGAGCCCATAAGAGGCACAAGAGTCGTTCAGGGTGCCGAAAACCATGTCTAGTATGTATATAGTCCATTGCCCGGAATTGGCTAGTAAATTTTTATGAATTCATTTTACTATTTTTCGGCATGTAAATTACATCTTAAAAAAAATGCAGTTTTATCTAAAAAAAAATTATCATGATGTAACTTTTTAATTCTTTTTTAAGCCCCATAGTGATTCTCAACAGATAACTTTGCTATGGCAGGTGTCGTTGAAGGCACACCTTTTTATATTATGACTGGTTTTTTTATTAACATTTGAAGATCCTCAAAGCATAAAATATATTCTTTATTTGTCCTGTTGCCAGAATATACCCACACTGGCTTCTCGCAATTAAGTTTTATGTATTTTTGGGCAAAAATCTGTATTTTAAAAGCAGTTTGCTTTGCGTTGTATATCTCATCTACATCAAATTTAAGTTTTGTATTTTTCACTACATGTCCAAATGCAAAAACATCTGGAACAACTTTAGTTAAGGTATTCTGCCCCTGATGTGTTTTTGTTCTGACTGCTAAAGCATTGCCATTTAGGAACCTCATAATCCATTAATTACTGCATGTACAACTAAACCATATAAGCAAATCACTACTTTGTTGAGATCAAACTTACGCTTTAATACAATTTTTTAATATTGTTACTTCATCCCTTTGTTGTTCGTTTTTCCATATTAAAACTTCGTCCACAATTTATTCAGGCAAAACTGTAGAAACATTTTTCGCCGGAGTTTTTCGTATTATTGTGTGTTTTTTGCCTTATAGCCAGAATTATTGCAGCCTGACTTCCTCTGCCCCAAAAAATTGCTTTTTGTTAATGATGTCGATCTAACACAAATATGCGACCATTTTTTGTAATGTTCAGGACAAATTCATGCGATGCAAAATACGTTATAATACCTTTTTTTAGTTTGGTCAGTGGAGTTGTTTGTGAGGTAGTTCTTATTACAAATACCGTATTTTTAACAGCTTTTTTTTTTACGATTTTCTTTTATAATTATGGTTTTCCGCGAAAATTAAATTTTTTTAAGTCGAGATGTGTTTTTTAATGGTTTGTCTTGTATACTTATTGTTCTTATACGAATAAAAATACGGTATGTATATAAATATTTACAATTATAATGACAACAAAAAAAACTTAAAAAATAGTAACTTTTAAAAAATTACTATCAATAAAAAATATATGTTTGACCATTAAATGACCATATCAAATAGCAATATAGTATGCTTAAAGCTATGAAAAGAAAACGATTCTAGAAAAAAACGCTTGGAAAAAACTGAAAAAACTAATACGCACTAAAACTGAAAAAAATTTTCTAAAACAAACAAAAATATATTTTGTACAAATCAAATTTACAAATATAAAAAAAAGTTAAAAAACGTAAAGTATAAAAATTCCAGCTAATTCGAGTTTAATGTGTACGATGTTTTAAATTATGTATAAGTGTATTTTATAGCTTGTATAAATTCATACGAAGAAACTCAGTCTTGGTTTTTGTTTTTTAAAGTTTTGTATTGTATACTTATATGTTAATTATAATGCGCCATAAAAATGAAGACACAAGCTTTTTATAAAATTTACGCAAAATATTTTTGTTTCCTATCACTTATTTACTTTTATTTAAGACATGGACATAAAAAAACCATTTACTATAGTAACCCAAATAAGAAAAACTGTAACAAAAAAATAAACCTCAGTTCATGTTACTCTTTTCTCTTTTTCTTTTTTTTTTTTTTAGCCTTTTAGTAGATTCGATTATGTAGAAATACATTGAAAAACAATTTTGAGTTGTAAAATATCTTTTACACAATACTTTCGAATATACTTTCTTTTAAACTAAAGTAATGCCGTTAAAAAACATATGGCTGGAATCAAAGTTCAAAGTTATGTTTGATGTATATGATTAGTGCTATATTCAGTCATCGATATTTTTTTATCTCTTTTGAGGTTGCAGTAACTCTACATAACACAGCTTTTTTTAATAAAGAGCGCATTTTATTTTTTGTAGATTTGTACTAACCAAATTTGTTTGTGGTAACATACCAGCATCATAATATAAAAATTGCAAGTTCGTGTTTTCTTAGACATTTTAGAGATTTTTTGCAAATTTTTTATCAATAAAAAACTAAATTAATCGTTTAAACAAATTTTAAAATACAAATATTACTTAATAGAAAACTTTTTTTGTGTTATAAAGAAAAAAGTGAAAAATTTCTAAAAGTTGGAATTATATAATATAAAAACAAAACTATTTGCAGATCTGCATATTTACCTGTTCTGCTAAGCTTATTGCAAGATCCTACAGCTTTTAAATTTGCAAAAATATTATCGAAATGATGTTTCATATTTTTTAAATGGCAACCTTATTTTGAAGCATATTATTTTGCATATTATACACAAGGTAGATAATATGCAAAAAAAAAAATTAAAAATTGTTGACCACCTAGGACTGCATATTTGTCGCAAGGTTTATTGCGGCTTATTTTTTTGCTGTTATAATATATCCCAACTAGAAAAAACTACTTACGTTGCAAGAAAAATTTTACGAAAATCTTTTTGGAATCATATAATAATCTAAAGAACTATTTTGTTTTAGGAAAAAATTTTAGTAAAAAGGATATTTTTTTAGAATAAAAAAACAAAAATATCAGTAAAAGATCGCAAGAAAAAAACTCCAACTTTTTTTCATAGTATATTTTCTGTAAAATGTGTGTTTCTTGTTTTTCGATACAGCTTTTATGCTTAGAAAAATAACGTTAATTTAACACCCATTTATGACCCTACTGGCTGCATAAGTATATAGTATGACTATGACCATTAAATAAATCAATATTTTTTTTTGTAATCTTGTTTTTTTACAAACAAGTAGTCACGAAAACATAGAAATGTTTGTATGCCTTTACTAAAAACCGCCTATTTTTAGAGTTATATTTTGACTTATTAGGCTTGGCGATTTTGAGGCTGCAAATATATGTTGTAAAAAAACACAATTCGTAAGCTAGTCTGACTTAAAAATTTACACATGCTTGCAGTGGCGAGGCCAGGAGGGGGCAGAAGGGGCACCAGCCCCCCCCTAGACAAAAAATGCGCCTGAATTAAAGGGGGGTCTATTTTTGTGCAGAGATTTTTCTGACAAAAAAACCTAAAATAAAAAAAAATTAAACTAAAAATTTTCATAAAAAAATAATTATATTTTTTGTCAATTTAAATCGTGTTTATAAGCCAGAATTTACAAAAAACACTGACTAGCCCTGGTCAAAAAAAATCCCGGCTACGCCACCGCATGCTTGTCTATTAATATCTAACAATAACGTAAGTCAACAAACTGATACGGAAATTCAGTACGCGTATTGAATCAAAAGTCAATTTTATTTGCCACAATTTGATAGACAAATACAATGACTTTTAAAATATTTATGAATACTGTTTTTTACCAACGTTACTTTTTGTTAATTACTTCCGCTTGAAACCTGCAATACACAATCCTGCATACGAAGCATGTTCGTAGGAGTTGAAAAAAAAAGGCACAAAGTCTGTTATAAGCGGAAAAAATGCAAAAAAAAGTATTGTTTTTTTTTTAAAAAACAACAAAGCGCTTAGCGCGTAAGACGCAAGCAAACTGCGCAAAGCTTTTTGTTAAAAGACGAGTATCACGAAAAAATACTAACGAAAAAACTAAAGTTAATTGTGTGTACAACGTTCTTTTTCTGTTTTAAAAGTATTTTAATTCGCTTTTATTGTAATTTGCAAAAAAATTACAATACAATACAATATATAGATAAAAATTGCAATTGTCGCAAAAGTTATGGGGTATACCATAGATTTCAAATGTGTGTTATATTTTTATTACTGTTTGCTTTTCTACCCTCTTTACGAAAAAATTTCTCCGCATCAATATTTTTAGACTGTAGCCGTATCCCAAAATTTTATTATAATAACTTTTAATGATAATATAAAATTAAATATATACAACAAAAAATATTCCAAGCAAAAAAACTTGTATTTAAAAAATCCATAAACACTCTACTTATATATATGCATATTTTAAAACTGCAAAATTGATACGTTTTTCTACTTTTTTTGTAACATTTATACTAATAACTTTTTATGTTAATAATTTTTATGACAAAAAAGCGTCCAAAAATTTAATTATGATAGTTTTTAATTTTGTCATAAAAATTTATGACAAAATGTTTTGCCACAAGAGACTTATGACAAAACTGATTTTAGAGTAAATAAAATTTATAACGGAGCAAAAAACAAAAATAATCATGCGAATTGCATAAAAAAGCAAATAATTCAGAGTATTTATAAACTTTTTTTATATTTTTTTTTATATTTTTAGGATCAACTGAAACTTTACTGAACTTGCGAAAAAAACATATACAATGCATGTATCAGTAGTCCACAGCCTTAAGGTTTTTTAGCGGACCATGTATTTTTTAAAAAAGAAAAAATAATTTACAAGCCCAAAAGGAAACTTTTCCTACTATTTAGTAGAAATTATAATCTAGAACTTTGCTTACTATGTTTTTATATGTTATTCTTTGCGAAAACAATGAAATTATATTTTTTATTGTTTTAATTTAACAATGACTGAACTTTTTTACATACATCTTTTTTAAATATTACTAGGTGCGTATATCATTATAATGTTTCTTAATACAGTTTTCTTAAATTTTCTTGAACTTTAAGAGCATAGTATCGAAAAATGAAGATTTTTTAAAAACACAAAATGAAGTTGTTCAATATTTTATAATAATAAATTAGCTTTTATCATTATTAAAATAGGGGTCATTTAATTATAATAAAAATTACAATTTTGTCATAATTTTTG
>JAQFYM010003026.1:0-20402 GCA_034694785.1 Agrenia bidenticulata | reverse complement strand
CAATATAAGGTCGCTTTATTGTTTACATAATCAGGCGTATTTTAAACCCATTTTTAATACAGCTTTTACAATGCTTATACTCAATTCGATAATGGCATTCCTGGAACCTGACAAGCTAAACAATGTATATTTTAGGCTTGCGGCTAAGCAGGTAACTCACATTGATGAATTATAAGTAGAATCACGAAACATTTTGAGTATAATTTATATGAAAATTTCAAGAAAATTGTAAGAAAAATTATACCGCAAAGATCATACTGTTTTTTATATATGAAAACAGTTTTTAAAAGGTAGGCCCTACAGCTTTAGATCTATTAAATAGAAAAAAAAAAGATTTTTTTTTGTTTCGCATTTATACAATTTTTTTTTGTAAATTTTTTATAATTTTTCAGCGGTTCCGATCATGGTATGGCCATAATATGAAAAGCGGCTTGCTTTATTTTCCCCCATAATGGCCATTATGGTAAAATATGGTAGGCAAAAAAAATCAAGAAAGATTCTGTTTTTCTCAGATAAAAAGTTAAATATCAAGTTTTTTGTGGAAAAAAAGATTAGTAATAGCCTTAAAGTAAACACTTTTTGGCTATTTTGTATATTTAAAAAAATTTTTCAAATAATATTGGTTTTGTGTCGCTAAGATAAATTATTATTTCTAACAAAATTAAAAGGCATTTTTTATCAAAATAAAAGATAAACTTAGGAATTGAAGATAAAGGTTTTTCGACAGTCAAGATAGAAAAAGAGACAATATTTTATTAAATTTTTTAGGATCGGGTATATATTAAAAAAATTTGTTAAGTATTTTTAGTTTTTTTAATATTATGAACCACAAATCCCATCTGTCGAAGGGGAAAATAATCTATGTACATTATTCAAAAGTTCGGATACATAGAGGGGAGTAAAAATATGGTACCATAATAATAACATACAACCCCTTTTATGCATATATAAATATGGTATATTTAAGCACGGCCTTTTTTTATCGGAACCGCTGTAATTGATCCATTTTAAATAATCTTATATAAAAGAAAAAATATCCGGATGATATTCGAGTATTATCCGAAAAACGAAAATGACCAAAAAAGTGCAACTATCCGGGTACTCGAGTAACCGGGTATCCGGTTACAAGAACACTATGTGCAAGGCTTATGTCAAAAAAAAATTAAAAAAAGTTTAACGCGCCTGGAACTGTCGGAAAATTTTGCATGTGGTAAAGGCATGTAATATATCCAAGTATAAAATAAAACTAATAAATATTAAAATGGTTGATCCGTGTTTTTACGCTTATTTAAGGCAGTAAAAGCCTAAGATGTGGTAAATGCAGAATTTCCAGTAGGTCGGTATGGGAAAACAACAAGTTACCCTGTCGAGTGTATAAACAATATTTCAGTCGATGCGAAAAAAAAACCCATCGTGTATCTAATACAAGAAATAAATTACATATCAATGACATTGCTATAAACAGTAAGTATGCTATCAGAAGTGTAGAACTCCATAAGTGCAAAAGATTAATACGACAAAAAAAAGATTATAGAAAATGCAGCTGATATGTGCGATAGGAATTGTCCTCTGATGGTTTTTGTGTTGATAATTCCTACTTGGTTAATATTGATACTCCCGTACTACTAGCATTGGGCCCCCACTTTTTACGAGTTCTTATAAATTGTTCAATATATTAAAAATATAACCCCTTCTGAAATGAATCCCGAGTATTTTTACAATAAAATCTCTACTCCCACAGGAATTGTAGAGTTATGTCAAGAAAACAACATACTTCCTACGCCTTTATTTCAATTATGTTCAAAGTGCGGAACGGGAACAGGGCCGAAATACAAAAAAAGATTAGACGGAGAATATTCGTTTTTGGCTAGGTGCCATGACTATAAGGCAGAGAAGTCAATATTTACCAATACATTTTTAGTTACGAACACAAACAACACGACAAGAATAAAACTGGCTATTAAAATTGTTTTGAAACTCATCTTCCAATATTTTGAGAAGAAAACTCATTTAGAACTATTGAGGAATTGCGGTTTATCAAGTGCAAATACAATAGTAAATTGAAAGAAGTATATAAGGGATGTTTGCAGCATCCACTCAAATGAGAGAAGAAAGCTTGGAGGGTATGGAATAACAGTACAGGTAGATAAAAGCCTATTTAGCGGCCGCCGGAAGTACGGAAAGGGCCGCTTCCTTTAAGGTGATCTTGATGCAGAAACGGAAAAGGATACTATTGAAAGATGCCAAAATTACGGTACCCGGGTTGATGGACCCTAGGGCCTTGGTCTAGTAAAAGAAGGGAACAGAACTGCTGAAAATGATGGTAGAAGAAAAGCGTGGAAGGGTAACCCTACACGGAGAGATACTAAAAAATGTACTGATTTGATCAATCGTACGCACTAATGGATGGGCCGCCTATCGGGTTTAAGCTGCTATAGGGTATTTACACGGGGTTGTAAACCACCTCGTGCATTATGTTGACCCCACCACCGGAATAAATACTCAGCGAATTGAGTGTGAGTGGGGTCATGCAAAACAGTTGATCATGGGGAATAGGAGATAACGACAATCGAACTATTGGACTCACACCTGGATGAATACTGTTTTAGAAAGGAATGTGGAAATAATAGCTTTGCGCAATATCTTAGCATTGTTAATAAATGTATAAAATATAATACTTATGTTGATTTTTTCTAATTGTTTTCGTAAAGTCATTTAACTTTTTAAAAACCCCGCAAAAGTGGGGAGGGGGGCTCAAACCCTTTAAATGGACCCAATGCTAGTAGTACCGATACTCAATCTTGCACATGTGGATTTTTGCGGCAATTTCAATAAACATGTGAACATTTAGTTGCTGTCTTAAAAAACTTACGAAGAATTTTTTTGAAATGATTATAATATATTATCTAACGACTACTCAAAATTGATAATATGATAGCTTATTACACCATTAACGTATATTTACCTCAGTCAAGACAGCCTGCTTCGATATAAAAAATATCAAAAAAAGGAAGACCCAAAACCAAGAGAATTCGGGATTTGGCGAAAAAAGGAAACAAATGTGACTTATACTATTCTTACTAATTTTCTGTGTAGGTAAATCTGCATAAACTTACTGTTAGATCACGCAATTTTAATTGCATTTATTTTGTATTTTTTGTGGTAAAAAGCTTTTTGGAAATGTATAAGATTTGACACACCTACATAATAAGTATCTGTTGCAATATAATTGTCACAAACAAGATGTTTTTTAATGTGCTTTTGGTTTTTAATTTAATATGCATTTATTCGCTACATAGATATGTTTGAACTTTACATCGATTTCATCTTTTCAATATGTTATTCATACAACATTTTGATTCACTATTTTAAGCACTTTTTGTTCATCTTTATATCTGTTACAATACTATATTATCCAACATTGATAGTGAATGTTTCCTTTTATTTGTTCTACACTTTTCTTATTCTTGATAGTTTCAAATGTTTATTGTATTTTAATATCATTTTTTTTTCTTACGTTATAATCTTTTGTTGGTTATAATCTGATCTTTTTATAGCAAATGCTGTAACACTTTGTTAGTAATGTGTTTAAATTTGTATTGTTGGTGTATAAGAACATGTTTTGTTCCTATTTATATTGTTTTATAGTGTTTTTTGCTTTCGCATTTTATGGTTAGCATGTCTCGCTAGGTCGGTTCCTTCACAATCTTAATTTTTAAAGTAAAGCTCTTTTCTTTATATCTTATCTCTTTTATATATTCATTCTTGCTGTGTTTTATGCTCCACTTAAGGTTTCTTTTGTATCTTGGTTTTTGTGGAGTGGTGTCATGCGAAGGCTGAGTATTCATTCTTAAAATGTAGGGGTATTAAAAAAATGATTTTTAAAATAGGTGTACTAACCAAAATTTATTCTTGAATGTGGGTATTACTAGTATACACCCATCTTTTGCGTTGAACATGAAAAAAAATCTCCTGTAAAGGATAAATGGGTTGCTTGTGATGGGAGAAAGGATCTTTGGGGAACTGATGGAAAGTGCAGTAGTGCTTTTTCTAAGATCACTAATGATCAGGTTTTACTAAATTATGATTTTATATGTAAAAATCGCAATTTTCTTAATTTCAGGTTTTTATAATTTTAGGATTTTTTAACATCAAAAAAATTTTTTTTAGTTTAAAATGTGCCGAATTATGCAAATATTACCCTTAAAGCCGGTTAAAAAAGAATAAAACATGCTTAATAACACGTTATGGTTTTATGTCGCAAATTACTACCCATATACATAAAAAATAATTTTTTTTTGGCACATAAAGACAAAATGTAACTGTATTAGCATTTAATACAATTAAATTATAATCACTATGTGTATAATTACACGCGTAATCTATGTATGTTTTTTTATTTTGTCTCTATAAAATCTTTACAAAAATATTTATAATATGAAGATTTCATGTATTTGGATTTTGTTTAAAAAATATCTCATGTATAATTTAAAGTAACATTGTAACATAGGACAAAAAAATATATGTGATACACATTTCTTTGAACGCATTGTGTTTTGTAAAGCATTTATATATCCTCTAAATAGTTTTTTTGTTACCTAAAAAACGCAATCTCGCGTATTTGATTGTCAAAAGAAAATATAAAGAGTTTACTGATACATAAAAATTTTAAAAAAAATTATAAAGACGTCTTTACTGAACTAAATGGTATGTTGTCATATTATTTACTTCATAAAAATAAAATAAAAACACGTAATAATAATTCTGGTATAATTTTAAGTTTCTGTTAGCAAAATATATTACATGGTAATTTTTTTTTGCCATTTTTCTACTTCATATAGAATTTTTCGTAAGAAAAAAAAATAGTAGATTTACATCAGTATTAACAATAACTTGGTTAAATTATTTTTTTTTTTGCTTTGCTAAGGTGATTCATAGTAAGTACACGTTTTAAGTCATATTTAAGTCTTTTTTCGTAGCTATCATTTAAATCTTATGTTAAGTATAACTAAGGCTGAAAAGCAATATAAATGACATCGGCTTAAATGATAAATATAAAAAAAATATACTTATTATACATATATGCATGTACTCTTTATTGTTTGGCATATCTCAAATTTGATAGAGGCTAAGAATGTTACAAATTACTCTTTGTCAACGTATTTTACACACAGAAAACGCCTTTTAAAACTGCGCATCTGTCATGATTCTTATTTTTTGTCAGTATATATGTATATCTCGCATATTCATAGATAATTTTTATGTAAAAAAGGAAAAATTCTTAAAATCCCAAAACGACTTCTAAAAACCAGCTATTTACGTAGATTTGGGCAAAATTGGGATATACATTGTGAATCCCAATTTTTGAGGCATGCTTTTACTATGAAAATAAATTTATAATAGTTATTAATCAATTATGTTATTACAAAAAAAGCTTAAAAAACAGCGTCTTTTGCATAAATTACTATTTTATAAATGCCTTCTAACATGGCGTCATTTTCTGCATAATGATACACAAGACTGCGAAAATAGTAGGCAGACAACAAAGGTTAACCGGTTTAAGAAAGAGGAACTAGTTTTGTTAGTAGATAGGTGTTAAAGCGAAAAGGCCATGTTGAGGAAGATGTTACTCGGGATGAAAAATGTAGAAGGAAAAGTGACAGAAACACTTTAAATGACGAAAGTGTTGCTGTTAGACTTTAAAAGCTAGAGAAATGGTTTCAGCAGATTGAAGTGGGTACAAACGATGTGGGTTGCAGAAACATTTAAGGTGGCGAATAAAAAAAGTGTTAGAGTGGTATATTTTAATAAAAAATAATATCGATATTTGAAAGAAAATCTAAAAATATTGAGGTAGTTTACAAGGAAATTTACTGAGCGAGAGTTGATGGAAAAAAGAAAAAGATATATAGATACGGTGGAGACCTACATGCGATAAAAAAGTACGTATGGAAAACGGGCGGGTGTTACAGCCAAATGGATTCTAATTGCGGGTAAACAGGGTATAAAGAAGAAAATAATAAACCTGTTGATATACGCAATTACAATGAAATTAGTTTATGAAGACTAGCAGCCATGGAAGTGAAATCAAAAATCAGGCAAACGAAAAGATTTGGCATAACAAGAAGGACTGCAAGCGGAAGAGGGCAATCATATTCTTGTGCTGTAACCAGCAAAGACATACTAGGATAAATTGCTCGACAAAAGAAAATAAAAAAAAACAATTAACTATACTTCGTTTAACATATTACCACATAATGAGGGTTTGCAATGGATGAAATAGAAATCTGTAGGAAGGTTTAAAAAATTTTATGGATGTGGGGCAGGAGTAAATATAGTGGATGAGACATTGGTGGTGAAGATGACACTGCACGTGCAACGAGTTGTTTGAAAGAGTGCAGAGCTGGCAAACGGCAGGGGGGTATTTTTAGACTAGGGCGTACGGATGGATTTTGATTGAGAAGAAAAACCATGCCAGGATATATTTTTTTAGCAACAAAAGTGATTCATTTGGGCTTAATAAATAAAAGAATATTCATTTGTAAGAATAACAATATATGAATTATCTACTTTAATAAAGAAGCTATATATTGAGTACAGGTTTAGAAAGATATGAAATATGGATATAACAATCAAGGGTATCTTGATTTTGCATATAAAAAAATACTACGGTTTAATAATCGGTGTTTGTTGGATCTAGAAAGATAAAGCCGGAGATCCGGGATCAAATCGATAAGGAGTATAAAAGCATGTTGAGTAAGCGTATAATAAGGAATCGAGTAGTACATGGAACAGCCGGATCAGACCGGCAAACAAAAATGACGAAAGCATAAGATTTGCGTTAAACTAAGGCAATCGAATGATGTTGCCTTTAAATAACGTTACTCCATTCCAAATATTATGGATATTGTACAACGTCTTTAAGGATAAGAATTATCTACTACCTTAAGCCTACAAGAGGCATATTTTTAGATTTTAATAAATGAGGGGTACAGGCAAAAGAATGCCTTATAGATTGGACACAGAAATTACGAGTTTTTCCTGGCTACGGATGGGTTAAAAAAACTCTGCCGAAATCTGCTTACAGAATACTGGACGGTGTATAAAGAGTCGAGATTGGAAGAAGCTGGTATGCAAATATTGCCGATATATTGGTCTTTGAAGAAAAAATATAATAAATTTGGAAAGGATGCTGATACAATAAGAGCAAGCAAATTTACAGGTGAATGTAAGTAAATGGACCTTTGCAAAGAGTGAAATAGAATCTCTGGGGTATACAATAAAAAAGAACAGGTGTAAGGTCAAGCGGATGATAGTAAATATAGAAAAGTATGCAGAACCAGTAAAGAAGAAATACTAAAAACGATGGTATACGAGTTACATAAATTATTTTTAAAAGTTTATCTTTAAACGACGCAAAATTTGCGCGCCATTTTTGAATTTGTTGACGACGGAGACTAGGTATAAGTGGGGAAAAATAGAGAGGCAAAGATACAGATCGTTATTAGAATATGTTTGTAATAATAAAATACGTATACTGCCGGATAGATCTAAGGATTTTTTGCTGTATACAGACGCGTCAGGGATAGATGTGAACTGCTTTTTTGATGCAGTAACATGACGGGGCAAAGCGTTTATAAATTTGAAAGTAGGATATTTTACAAATCGGAGTTGCATTTTGGCACTACGAAGCAGCAAGCTTTGGCCGTGATTTGGGGGCTAGAATTATAAGAAGATATTATAGGAGTGAGGTATCACTATGGAATAAAAACAGATTTTTTTGCTCTGAACTACATATTTAGTTAGAAAGAGCAATCGCCGAATAGCCAACTAGATGGAAAAGATTAAAGAGTACGATTTTATGGTAATGAATAGAAAAAAGGTGCATGCATATTGCATGATGATTACCTGAGCAGATTAATTGTAAACTAAACGCCAAACGAAAGAAAATATCATGCCGGGAAGAGCTCATTTAAAAGTAAGCATGACATGCAATTTTACGATAAAACAAAAAGGGAACATTTTTATATCAAAGAATATTTTTGCACGGGGGAAAACTATTACAAGATATCAAAATATAATCACCTCAAGAATACACCGAGTCTAGTGATAGGCAGATAATAAGACGCAGGCTCACACGAAAAATGAACAAAAAGGGTAAGAAGATACACAGAAAACAGATAAAAAAAGATTTTGGTGGCAAGGTAGAACAAATGCGAAAAGATTTAATACAAAAAAAATATAAGGATTGCAGGCAAAATACTGTAAAGAACAAAAAATTATACAGATTTGTAGAGACTACGCAACTATTAGAGATAGTAACTGTAGACTAAGTAGGACTAGTATTAGGATAATACGTGTATACATATGTTAATTATTATACAAGCTTTGCGGCAGCCATTTTTCTAAAACGCAAGCAAGGTAAAAAATATAGTTTGAAGTATTACCAAGCTAAATCGTTTGTTATGCCTACTCTATAAAATAATAAAAGAGCATATTAAGGAGTTCATGTGTAAAGATTGCATTGATTATTGCAAAAAACAAAAAAACATAGTAAACCACGTAACCCCGCCATAAAGGCATCAATCAAATGACCAAATCGAGCGCTGAAAAATAAACAATTATGGATTCGGTGCGGAAAAAGGAACGTTAACACAGCTGGAGATTAAGGTGGACAGGGCAATAAAAAGAAAAAAATCTACACGACATACAGCGTTAATAGTAGCACCAACTCAAGCTTTACATAGTGAGGCGAACGAACTAAATCTGAGACAGCTAAAAAAAGGGGCAGGTAACCACGCAAACAATTCGAATAATTTAAAAAAGAAGAATTACGCAATAACAGGATGTGTGAATACAAAATAAGTATGTAAAAAATCAAATGAATGTGCACTTTACGCGGCCACACAAAATTAGACAAAGGTATAAGTGGGATACATATATAGTGAAAGTCAACGGTAAAGAGACAAAGCGTAATGGTGAAAAACTAAAAACATACTACAATACCATTGGGGCAAAAAAAGATGTCGAGAATGACGGCCACTATCCGGTAAAGAATAAGTGGGCTGCTAGTGATGGTGAAAGGAACTTCGGATAACGGATTAAAAACGCATTTGTGATCTTTCTTAGATTACATATATTGTGATATTGTATTAATACTTAGCGCTGCATTTTGATACTTAAAATAAACCTCTTATAGACGCGTCTTTTACATAAATATCAATTTTTTCAATGTCTGTAACATTTTTAACAAACAAAGAACATAATGCTAGGAGTTAGAAGGGGCAAGTATTAAGCCAAAATGCGTATTCTTGTATTTGCGCGTATGTAGAATAGCCCGGCTATATGTTTATCTGCATCTGTTTGTTTTTTTCTAATTTGCCGTATTTGTTTTTATGAAACGAAAAATATTTTTATTTATAAACTGATATTCAAAACATTCAAAACATAATTCTTTTCACAGTACCTGTACTTTGTATATGGCAATACTGTCTCTACTTTGACATTCATATGTATAGTTTGTCATTTTATAAGTATTTATGCAATTTTTGTAGGTAAAAAAATACTATTTTATTTGAAATTACTAATGTTGGTGTCGGACAATACATTGTCCGCCCCCTTTAGACCAAAAAGCATTAAATGGCATGGCAAAGCTTAATATAGCGATTTGACACGCGCTACGTGTAGCTGGAGAAATTCTACACAGTTTGCGTCATTCAAATCTAGTTTTAAGTGTCTAAATAGCACTCTAAATACATGGTTGAAGTTTGATGTATTTGACAGCTGAACATGGAAGAACTGATAGATTAAATGAAATTTAATTATGAAACATGGTTTATGATTAATTGTGTTTTAAATTGTAAGCTATATAAGCGATGTTATAAATAAATAGTAGTAGGTTTAAATGGTTTCTGGTAGGAAGTTGAAAGTTAACCAAGGGTCA
Source organism: Agrenia bidenticulata (assembly GCA_034694785.1). Lineage (NCBI taxonomy): Eukaryota > Metazoa > Arthropoda > Collembola > Entomobryomorpha > Isotomidae > Agrenia > Agrenia bidenticulata. The sequence goes on along the minus strand of JAQFYM010003026.1, from coordinate 10,459 downwards.
TCCAAAAACTAATATCTTTTGTATTATTGTTTTATTACAAGCTAAAGAGGTACGATATATTTCAAGTTGTCAGAATTGAACGCAAAAAACAGATAGGGGTCAAAATTATAAGGTTGGTTTAGAATACGTTGATTTTGCGAAAAAACCATACTGGAATTCAAATCGGCTAAAATAACAGCAATATTAAAGGCTCATTAGATTTTTGATATGAACATTTTTTTTTGTACGTATAATCTGTCTTGTGAATTAAAAAAATATTACGTTTCAAAAAAAATGATATATTTCCAGCATTTGTTACACTCCCAAAAATAGAATTTATATAAAAAAACCTTCTCGCCCAGTCGATTTTTTTTCATGTGATCTTTTTTGACAAATTCAGACATTCAAATTATATGATAAATGAAAATGTAGAAAGCAAGAGCAAAAGCAGTTAAATAAACAAAAAAATACGAAATATTTTTATAAAATGGACCCCATTTAACATCTAGTCAGTTGTTTAAGTCAATCCCTGACATGCACAAAATATATTTTAATTTCTGTGGTACATCTTGAATTGTCTACGAAAATGAAAAAATATGTTGCCTAAATATTACTATAAAACAGTATAGAAAACACGACTCTAAATGCCTAGTCATGTTTTATGTTGTTATACTTGTTTTTTACTTGATTAAAGACACTACCGATTAATGGCCGAATATTCGCCGCATGTAAAAAAAATTACACTTATCGTATCGAAACTCTTTACATATAATTTAACGTCAAAAAAAGTCTACATAAAAAGGCTTATATCCGAGATTTTTTAATCTGGAATAAGGGTTTCCAGTTTTAAGATCATAAACTAAAAACTTGAGACTCGAGTTCTTATCTGTATACTTTCGCATTTGAGTTTTTTTAGAATTATCGCAAATCTCAACTTCTTAGTCTTATAATTTTCTATTATATGCCCCTCACAATATTTTCGAAATATTGAAAATACTTTACGGAACGAGCACTAAAGAAGAAAGGGCCGTATTCATCGTTTCTCTGCTAATGTGGTTTTGTCGCACCTTCAACAACAAACCTTCAAGGCGTTTAGACTCTACCATTAAAAATACATTATTGCCAGTAATATTAGTAAAGAATTACAGGACGCAGGAAATCCTTTTTCTAAAAATATTGATGATTTGAAAATTGATGCGCACAATTATAAGTGTAAGGGCGTTTTCGGTGATTGTTCATTGGAGACAAGTACTTATAAAACATTTGATATAAACCGCCTTTATTATCATCTAAAGTCAGCGGCTATACGACCGTATTTGACAAAAAAACTATAACCACACGTCTTAAAACGTACACGTATTTTTTTAACATGGATCAGTGTGTTAGCTGTTTACGATATATTGACATCGGCAAATAAACCAAAGTATTTTTATTTTTATCTTTATTATAATAAAACTACCTCCTGTAAAGGTTAAGTGTGTTTTAAAATTTTGCTGGTTCTTATCTTTTATAGAACTTTTGAAAAACTTTGTGTCACAATTTGAAATGAATTCTAAAAGCTAGTATATGATATAAAATTTATTGTGCATCCGTAACGACACGCAGTAGACGAATAACGCAAAATACTTTTTTATGTGCATTGGCATATGCAGTTTTGTTTGGAGTGTTGGATTTTATCTGTTCAGAAAAAATTAGTAATACGAACGAAAAGCAAGATATAGATTGTAGCGATAATATAGGCGCCATGATGACAGTAAATCACTAAAAGCATAAAAAGTAACAAGTTTTGTACTATAAGTAACATATTAAGCAAATTAAAATAAATTATAAGAAACTTAGATTATCGTTTATCTTTAACGCAAGATAAGAATTAAGTAGCAGCAAAAATTTTCAGTATAGCATCATTACCCAAACAATGAAAAACAATCTGAACCCTATTAGAAGAAATGATTTGAGCATTTATTGAATTTAAGACTCAAATAATAGACGCACTAATTGACATTTTTCCTTTTTTGATGTTTATAAATGCAGATTGTATTTTTTATACATTTGCCAATGCAAGTAAGATTTTCTTTCAGGGTTGTTTATTTTTTATTACAAAAGAAAAATAATCTAGGGCAAAAAAGTAAGCCATTAAAGCAATTATTGGATGATAATTACAAATATAAAATCAATTGCACTTAAAGTTTTCTTCAAGGTATACATATTCGGTAATTGAAACGGACAAACAAAAAACAATCTTAATGCTTGAATATTAAAAAACAAATTAATACTAAAAACTAACCATGCACAAGTACACCGTACTAACAAGAATAAGGCAAAAAAGATTGAGGAAACATATGCGGCATATTTCGAGCAAGATGACACAAATAAAATCACTACATGAAGATATTAAAATACAAATTTTCGAAGAGGTAACGTTTCAAAAGCTTGAATCTACTACATATCTATATATTTTGTAAATATATACATTGAGTCTGAACAGAAGCAGGTTCAAGGCAACATTGTTCTAAAAGGTATGTGCTCCAGGGCCCCAGCTTAGAAAATAGAAGGGCTAAATTTATTTAGTAATTTTGTGATCTAAAGAAAAATAGTGATACAATGCTTAAGCAAGTACATAATACAGCTTCTGCGAAGTATAATTCATATCAATGTTAAAGCAAAAAAAATCTTTTTTTATTTGCTTTTTATTGGAGCATGTGATTATAAGATAAGGAAATGTCAACTTAAATTTGCAGGATGTTTTTTTTTACCGATTTCCGAATATTTTTTTTAAGTATACAAAGTTTTAAATTTTATATAAATCAATAAAAAATAAAATTGATAAAACCGTTGCGCTATTATTCTATCTAAAAATATCTTTAAAAAACAATTATATATTGGTCGAAACCATATCAAATAAACAGCAACAAAAAAAAGTACAAATTACAGTTACCTTTTCTAAAAAACTGCATGGATAGGTTTTTTTTTTTAGTTTTTATAATGTTGAAAAACAAAATGATTAACACTTTAAGCATATCGGTACTTTTAAGTGATGTTGTATTTAGCGGATTATTGTCAGCATTGATACTTTAATTTTTGTATCTAGGGTTTACCTCGTTTAATTAATAAACTATTAGAAAAATAAAGCCTGGGTTTGTTTAAAAATAAATTCAGTCTTGGTGCATAAGACTTACATATCGAGAGATACATGCAATCAAAGTCGAACGTTTTTACAAAGCTGTACCAGTTTAGAACAAAAAAAAATCGTTTTTTTATTGCAAGTCCTGCTAAGTTTTTTTTTGGTACTCATAGGCAATATTTGTAAGTTATTAAATGCAAATATTTTTTTTTCTTGTTTCTGGTATGAATTGCGTTTAAAGTTATTTTTTTCAATTTATTATACAAGGTTTATAAGCTGATTATTTGACAACTTTCTAAAATAATTTTTATGTTACATTTAAGTCTAAGTATATGAACGGCACATAAAAACCTAATTAAATGTTGCAAAGTTCGTTTGGTAAAACATATTTAAAACTAATATGGAAAAAATTTTACCAACTTCATAATAATATTTACATTTTTTTGCCAAAAAATGTACCAAATGGTACTTTAAAGATGCAATGACCACCTTGCGTACAAATTCTATGCATTTTATGTATGAATGGTGTTGTTTGCGGTATATCACATATAAAATTTACGCCAAAAAATATTTTTTCTTTATTTTCTGTTTATTAAATAAAGCTGTTACATAAATATTAAATAACAGCAGAAAATATATATTTAAAACCAAAATTTTGAACTGAACACCACTAAAAAATATAAAAACGCCCAACGGAGAAACCGGCGCCCTGGGTGAGCTAAAGTTCAACTCCGCACTCAATTACTACTATACGTTAATCATATATTCGACTATAGAAGAATAAATAACGTATTTTGTTTACACACGGGTTAGATGTAGTCAGTTCCATCTACCAATAAAACAATAAATTCATTAAATACACATCAGTTTAAGGCAAAGAAAATATTTATTGTTACAGTTATTAAAAACAAAAACATTAAACTCGTGAATAATTATCTTTTAATGCAAAAATCTAGTTTAAATACATTTTTAGAATAAAAAAGCGAATTATAATGCCAATTATACGATTCTTATAGTTTTGGCCATCTTTTAATTTTTTGCGCTGTACACGATTATTTTGTCACTGTATAAAATTTGAAAGTGTTTACCCTTTTTCTCTCCTTTACAAAAAAAAATTCTTTATCGATACCTAAAAAACATTGTGTCCAAAATAGCGACCCAAGCAATATTCGAAACTATTTCCTGAACATTTTTTGTTGAGTCAAAGATTTTTTTGCCCTTCTAAGAGCAAACCATAAAATCAACATTGTTACAAAAAACCTTTACGCTATATACAGGCCTCTCCAATTTAGAAAAGTAGTCGTATATTTTATTTTTGTGTCTTATTAGGACAAAATGCCCATTTGCAACCCAAATAAGCCAAAAAAGGAGAAATCTACAACAAGGGTAAAAAGAAGTATAATAAATTTATAAATATGCTTCAAAACACTAAAAAAAGCTTTTTTCGAAAAGAAAATGCTTAAGGGTATATTCAATACGACTTTTTTATGCTCTAATGAACAAATATAGATACTCTTTTAGTTTAACATATCATTATTATATTGATATAAAACAAATTGCGAATATAATTTTAAAAATACAAAAATTCGCTATTTTTGTTTATATATTGACTTTCATAAGTTTATTTTACCATTTAATATTAGATCAGACTCTTTTAAGCTATATTGCTATAGAGTATAAGTGATAAATAGAGAGATGTAAAAGATTTGAAATACCATAAATGAGGCAACCATTTTTTTTTAAGAAATAGCAGCAAAAGATATTACTTAACCTAAAAAAACTGAAAAATGAACAGTTAAAACATTTTGCAAAGTTATTTTGAAATTGTAGCATTAGGGCATGAATTCTGTACTAAGTTTTCATATTTATATAAGTTTAGTTACATTTAAGACATATTTGTATTTTCATTTGCATATATATATTTAAAAACACCTTTCTTTTTTTTTTTTTTTGTTCAAAATTAGAAGAAATCATGTTTTTGACAAATTTTATTTTAGCAGAATTGGGAGATTTTTCCAATTTCTTCTACAGTGGAATGGCCTGCTTATATAGCTCACTTTCTATGGCTAAGATCTTTTTTATAACACAACATAATCTATTATCCCAATTAACAGATTGATCAACGTGTCAAATTTATCTCACAGTCCAAACATTTATTATGCGCTTCAATGCTCTAAAAGACTAATTTTATGCGCAAACGATATTTTCGTTCTGTTATATTGTTTGCGCAATTACAATTGTGTTGTTAAAATTGAAGTAATTATGACGCGGTTTATAATAAGGGCTATATATTTTGGGTTTAGCCGCAACAAAAGCAAAATCAATCACGATTTTGTGGTCCAAAAAGACTCATTAATTTATATGAAGGATTCAGTTACCCTGGGGGCAAATTTTCACCTGGGGTTTTACTTCGAAATAGTCACTACCCGATGCTCTGGGGTAACGCCTTATTTTTCGGAATCTACCTTGACGCGAACGAAACCAACAATAGTGCCAAATGCCAAAAAAAAACCCCCCGTTTTTTTACAAAAATATCAGATTTAATATATAAAGCGACAATAAAAATCACACAAATCCTCTTTTTCAGGTAACGCGTATAAGATGGCGTGTTGTTGTTGTTAATACGCCAAAAACAACAAAAACAATGTTTTTTTATATGTGTTTTTACAAACGGGTTTGATGGTCAAAAGGGAACCTATCTCAAATATTTATGTTTCTTTCTTGTCCTTCTATAGAGAGAATTTTTTTTTATCTCGTCGCTAAACGTTATATAGTAAAACTAAAAATGAAAAATACATCAATATAGATTTAACGTATTGATATAGTAGCTTAAAATATGTTTAATCTGACAAACCTACGTTGTATTTTTTATATTATAAAGACAAAACTAGACAAGATAACCTTAACACCTAACACCTTTTAAACATATAAACGATTTTCATTGTATAATACCATAAAAAACACACTTTTTTTAGAATTAAACAATTTTTATACAGTAAATGCAAAATACCGTCTCGTTTCTAGTATTGAATACTTTTAACCTCACATTGGCAGTTAAACACGACGATTTTATTAATTATTAATAATATATAGCAAAAACTAAACAATAAATCCAACCATCAACAAATATACCCATGTTATAAAAATACTTTGCCAATTAAAAAAAATAACTTTAATATTTTATAAAACAAGTATAGTATTCTGTATATAAAAATAACGCTAGCTATATATTCTACCAATTTATCGACAAAATGCATTCAGAACAAAAATAAAAATCACAAACGTGTAAAGAACGAACGAAAAAGTATAAAACAGACTTTTTCAAGGTAATAAACTTGTCAATAGGTTCCATGTCGTTGCGAACGGCTTTATTGTTACAGAAAATTAGATAATGCTCTTTAAATGCGACATAGTATTAAGAAGAAGCTTTATATGTATTTACCGCTTAATTTAAGTGTATTTCTACATTTTTCAATGCGTTTGTTTACTGGAAAAAAGAGCGTATTTTAAGAATCGTTACTTGTTATGTACAAATAAAAGCACATTGATACAGGTAAAAAACCTATATTATTTATTAAAAGACATTTTTATCGTATTACTTTATAAAATGAAATTTATAGAGCTTTTAAGGCTACTTCCAAGTGTTGTTATCATCCTTTAAGTTACAAAGGTAACCTTAGCGTTTATAAGAAAGTGTAAGTATTTGTGTAATTTACTAGCAAAATAGTGCGTTGTTTTGCTTTGAAGACCCCGTGATAGTATTTTTGTATTTTATCGTCATAGTTTATATAAAACAACCCTCTGTACGCTGATATTTTTAAAAATTAATTTAGAATGTAATGCATAGTTTTTATTACACTTGCTTGCATTTTTTTATGTGCATAAGAAAACCAAACTATTGATTTTTTTTCTGCAAAATGTTATATTTTTCTACTCGAAAAATGTATAACCGGAGTTCGAACGATAATATGGAAAATATTGCAGTTTCTGATATTAACGCATAAATATAGTACTTCTAAACGTTTTTTTTTAATTAAACTGCGGTGTAGTTATTTAAATTGTTTTATGTAAATACTAGATGATATGGCTAAATTTTTCGTAATTAAATATTAGGATCTTATTTATGATTAGCATTTATTTACCAAAGTAACGATTTCGCATATAAATTAAGACTCTCTTTTGTGATTTAGACCAAAACAAAATTTTGAAGATACACTTTCCCGAATACAGGATATAAAGGGCCTTTGGAAGAGCTGGGGTGTTGTTTTTTTTGCGAGAAATTGCCTCCGAGTCCGTTAACATACTTATTAGTATGCAAATATCAACTAAAACAAAAACAATACAAAAATTATGTACATATGTCATTACAAAAAGAAAAATATATTGAATTTGACGATGAATACATACCAAAAATTTAAAGGCATATTTTGTTATATGGTTACAATGTTTTTTTTAATAAAAAATTAACTACAGTAACCTTTTTTTAAAAACAATAGCAATTCATAAGTAAATGGAATCGCTAAAGGCGATGAGTTTATGTCATCTAAAAAAGTTCTTTTTCAGGACTTATTTGTTATAAATTAGAAAAACTATAAAACAAAAATATTTTTTAAATAAAAATATTTTTGTGCCAAAGTCCATAATAAATTTTACTGAAATCTCAGTTTATTGTGTTTTAAGCAGTCAAATTATATGTTGCTCATTATCTTGCACGTTGGTGATCGACCCTTGTAATTAAAAAAAAACGGCATTATAAAATATAGAATTATTTTTTGCTCAAATTTCAATAAAAGAATTAATTTTTTTAAAATAGTAATTATATAAATTTATTTTAAACGTTTCGAAAAAATTAAAATAAAAAGCACAAAGCAAATCTAAAATTATTTTATATTCAATTTAACCACCAATTTCAAAATTAAAAATATAGAATTAAAAAAAAAACAAAAGTAAAGAAATAACAAAATAAAAAAACACATAAGATTATTAAAAAATACCCTTTAGTCCTTTAAATTAGAATAATAAACACAAAAAAAGATTATACTATAATGCCCAATTTTTATTTTAAAATCTGTTTTTTATTTAACCCCTAAAATGATTTTCAACAATTTTTATGACATACAAAATATGAAATTATCACAACTGTCAAGTGAGTTTTACGTTGGGTTACATTTGTCGCGCTCGACGATTTTGTATGCAAATTCTCATTGTCAGCCATACAAAAAAAACCCCATTTGTTGTCCAACAACGCAACATTAAGCATAGTAAACAAATATGTTGACGTACAATATGTAATTTTATAGTTTCAGCGTATTTAAGGCAAAAACAGGGATGTGCGGAAATACATATATGGAACCATATCACATTTTTGGTTATTCAACAGAAAAACTATATTTAACTGCAATAATTAAAGAAATCGTAGCTGAAACTCTCGACGGAAATATGTGCAACAATGATATACTTAGTAATATTTTCGCAAGACCTCCATTTAATTGCCCTACATGACAGCGGATAAAGATATTGAGAGTCATAAAGTAAAATCAGAAATTTTTTTTTAAATGCATATGAATGCGCTAATAATCTTATGGAGACGTTTGACAGTTTAGATGTGATGTGTGATATTCAAAAAGAAAGCAGGAAGGTTTAAAAGATTCTTTATGACATGGAGTGCACCAAAACATAATTTGTTTTAAAGTCGTAAAATTATCACATAGGATGGCACATTTTTATGTGCATCTAAAAAAAGAACCCTCATATTAGCAGTTGCAGAAGATTTATACTATAAAATTGTTATTTCGGCATTTGCAATAGTAGAACAGAAAACAAGGAAAGTTGGGAATAGTTTATAAATCATCTGCAATTCCACACTAATATAAATACGGATACTACAATTTTCCTGTCAGATAGAACTGCAGGGATGATTTATGCAAGTATTTAAGTTGCACCTTTGGCAAAAAAATTATACTGTATTCGTCAAATAGCCATGAATTTAAAAACAAGATTTAAGAGTAAACCACTGATAGCTTAATAGCTTATACTTGCGTATACATTTAATTTAATTAAGTTTAATACAGGCTTTGAAAAATTGAAAGATGAACATCTAGAATTTTTTAAATCATTGACGAGATAGGTACAGAATCATAGGCAAATGTAAAGTGCAAAATTGTCAAATATGGAAAAACACATCTAATGCAGCAGAAAGTATGACTTCAGCTAGTAAAAGATATAAATTGCTAACTATTACAAATTTTATTGTTTTAATTAATAATTATGTAATGACTATTTTTAGTAACCGAAGATCTATAATTCTTGAATACGCTATTTTTCCATATATATATATGATCTTGACATAAATAATATACAAGTATGTAGGCAATATATAGTCTTGAAATCATCTGATCGTTTTTTTTTTCTAGGAAAGAGAATTCAAGGTGGATTTCAAATAAAAAGAGTGTAGTTGCAATATATGACTAGGATTTGGATACCCATGCATGCATATATGTGCAGTATTGTTGTGATTAAATTTGTTTTACAATGTCGTTTATTGAGTCTTTTTTTCTTGTAAGGAACTATTATTATTCATATGAGTCAATCATTCTGCCTTTTTCATCAGTCAGTTTAGCGCGAGATAATCTTTTGGTACCCGCTACACGAAGATCAAACGAGACGACTAAGATTATTAAGATATAGATCAGTTTTTGAATAAATAGCCAAATAAATTACAATTCATTTAGCTCATATTTGTGTAATGCGTTTTTAATTTAGAAGACTACAGGGTATTTTTAATAACCTTTTGTATTGTTTCATTTTTCTTATGTCTGCATTTTTGTTTTTACTTTACTCCTATATTTTCAATTTTGAAATTGGTGGTTAAATTGAGTAAATTAATAAATTTAAGATTTGATTTTGTAGTTATTATTTTGATTTCTTTGGCAAGTTCAAAATAAATTTATATAAATTTTATTTTAAAAAATCAATTCAATATTATTGAAGTTTGAGCAAAAAATAATTCTATATTTTATAATGCGCCTAAAAAAAACTGTATATATTTATTTATAAAAATACAAATATATATTGTACTATAAGATCAGTCAAATACAGTGCACATGCCATATAACCGTTTAAAATTATATATATATATCATTTTAACCTTGTTTTTTATTGCAAAAGGCTTTGCGACTACAAGCAGCAATGATGTAACTGGTAGTTTACATGATATCTATACATGAAAAGTGGGGTTTCCCTTTAAAAACACACTAATTAGTAAAAATAAAATAATCCTATTTAACAGTCTGCGTCAAAGTTATGTGTTATACAAACATATAATTCAGTTTCCTTACATGCAAATAAAATGAAACATTT
>JAQFYM010003025.1:0-20409 GCA_034694785.1 Agrenia bidenticulata | reverse complement strand
GATTTATGATGGCGATGAATTAGTGCGGCGATAATTTAATACGGCGCTGACTTGGGCGCGACGAATAGATGAGTCGATGAGTTCGTCACGCTGAGTAGCAGGGGATCCAGCTGAGGAATGCCTACAGAGCTGACTATTTTATACTTTTCGGGTACATCTGCATGAGAAAAATTTATCGATTTCATTCTTCATTTTATGCAGTTCTCAATCGTTTGACATTGATTAAAATGCTATTTTGAAGATCTTGACAAGTAGGTGACCCGATGAGCTTACGGTAAATTTGCCCACAGGCTTTAAAAGAGATTTGTACTAGGATTACTCCATATGATTGCTGTAGGTCGGACGGATGATGTATGAAAATAACCATACTAAAATGTTTTTAAATGATTTGCGAATAGATTACTTGGAAATGGAAATGGGTGGACTACTTGGAAATTATAATGTACTCCATGATAAAATAACGGAATATGCAGAGTGGGGAGGGCGTAGGATTTTGTTGACTTCATCATGCCCACGATAACAATAACAATTAAAACACTATAAACCTGTGTATGAAGCACTTCGGTCCGTCTAGTTCTCTACCATTGGATCTAATCAAATAAAATTTTAAGTACACAGGAATTTAACATGGATGACTGTGGAGGAGAGTCTGGCCTTATTATAAACTGCATTGCAAGGTACCAGCAATTTCGAGGGGATGAGCATCTTCTGGAAGTCATTATGGTTCTATGAATTCTACGTTTTTTTTACATTAAGGAGTTTAATAGTTTTTTCACTTAAAGTTTTTCTTAATTTCTTCTTATAATTAATTTGACATTTAAAAAAATCAATCGAGTCAATTGGTAGAATTTAAAATACAACTGCTTTCATTAAGTTCAGTTTCAAGCGTTCTGGCATCTGAGTCCATCAGAAGTGTTGACAAAGCCAGAATTACATTCACAAACTCGTGTGACAGGGTTGCAGGTAGCATTTGAGGTACAGTCAGGGAAAACTTGGCAGCTCTTGCCTACAAATCCGACACATTTCTGGAACCCTTCGTCGAACTCTCCTTCCAAGACGTATAGACCGTCAGCCCCACAATTTCGCCGACATTGACATCTACCAAGGTCGACTCCAAGACCTGTAGCGCAAGTGTCTGACCCCGTTGTCTCATTCACCTTTCTGTTCATGCACAAAACGGTTTCGGAGTATCGGTTGCATCGATTGAGAAGTCCGTTGCAGACACCCCCGTACGCGGCTCCTTCCTCTTGTCCGTATGAACAGGAGACTGCAATCGCAAGGAATGTTACTCCCACAAAAAATGAATTCATTGTGAACCTGAAATTATTATAATTGAAATAAACCGATAATATTAAGTTTACAAAATAGTTCAATTACAAGCACGAAAATCCGGGGAGAATTACCTGGTTAGTAAACTTCAAATCAGTTAGATTTTGTGGAAGGGATGAAATTAGTTGTGGAACGATGGGATGGTTAACTAGGGCTAATAAAGGAAAAATCTTATCTAAAATTATCTTCAAGTTCGAAAACATATGAAATGATAAGTCAGTGAATAAATGTTGTGTCCACCTGCCGCATTAATATTCAATATATAAAGAATATTAAACAGTTTTGTAAAGGACCACTTTAACCTCCAACTCCGTCATGTCTTGCGTAAGAATTTCATAATTCACCATTCACATCCAAGTACTATAACCTTTCCACCGAGATTACACAAATATCTGCTTATCAGTCTGGAATTCGAACCCAAGTGTCCAAGACCACTGTAACTATAAACGTACTTATGTTTTTCTCGAAATTGTTGGAAATTACTTTTCAATAGTGTTTGAGTCTGGGAATAATAATTGTTTCCCGCAGTCATGAATAACAACAACAATTATTAGAAAGAAACTCCTTCCTTCCTCTCGACATTTATCAAAATGAACATGAACAACAATTATGAGATCATCTAATTTAATTGCTTAGTTTATACATTTTTATAATTTTATTTTGATCTAAACATTTGAATTGTTAAATAAGACGGTACAGACTAAAATTGCTAACAAATTACTGTCAATGCAGTACTTATTTATCTTTTTAAACGTGCAATTTTTTCAATAAATAGGTAATTTTGATTAAACTTTTGTTCAATCTTGATAGCAGATACTTCAAAGTCGATAGCCATCCTAACAAAAATTGATAATCCATAACTAACTAATTCATCAGGTTAAAAAATGTTTATTTTTATTTTTCAAAATAAAACAACAATTTGTTTTAAAAAAGCGATTTAAATACTTTCTACATGTTCGACTATAATTACTGGTTCGTTTAGAGAAGTCATGTAAATATAATTCAATTCAAGTAGTAAAATAAAAAAATACCATCAATAAATGTTTGAAATATGGAATCCAAATCCGGCCTCGTTTGTCTAGAAATATTTTTAGTGTTTGTCAGGTAGGTGTGATAATAAAAGTAAAGGGTTCTCCCTTTAATCCATAAGAGGATGAGAACACAAATTCCAATCCCGATAGCGAAACCCACGGGATATATCTTTCGAAACAAACTCTCAGAGATTTCAGAAGATTCTCGTCTTTCTGCAAACTCTGCATTTATTCCTAATCCCACTGATTTTGAATAATTGGTTGTCAAAATTCAAATTAAAAATTAAACTACAACATTTTCACAACCATTTTTTATTGATTTTAAAACCTTACCATAAACTTGTAAATTACAATAAAAGTGCCAGGGTCAATTATTTAATAGCATCATAATTAAAGTTAGTCCAGAATAAGATCAGACCAATTCCTTGATAGTATTTAGATCTAACTACTAATCGGCTAGGGATCTCTGTGTGCGTGTTTGTGTGTGTGTGTGTGTGTTTGTGACCAGTTGAATCTACCGCTCCCTGCGCATGCTTTCTATGATCAAATTTCACAGTGCCCCATGATCGCATCTCAGCGATGCCCCTAATGGCGGGTCCTATGGCTAATTATTTTTCTAGGCGAGGCCCGTTATAGGAGGCACCGATGGCTAGTCTTTAAGAATTGTATTAGCAAAGTGAACCATGGGACCAGTGTCAAAAGCCCAGTTCAAGTTGACATAAACTTGTAACATGATTGATTAGATGGCTTCAAAATCAATGTCAAATGTTGAAGGATTTTTATCTGCATTTTCTTTATGACTTTATAAAACTGATGATAAACAATTATGACAATCTGACATTTGATGATTACAAAAGTCTGATTCCAATCCACACGGTCACTGTCATAATTGAGTATGTTAATAACATTACCAAGTTATTATCTAACACTGAAATATTAACACTATCCTTTGTTTAATTTAAAATTATTTCTGGATCGACTGAATTCGGTCGTTACAACAAAACTTGAAATTAACTCTGCAGAAATTGCAGTGAAATCATAAATATGGGCTACTCATTCATATCATTTTTGATTTACTTATTAGCCATAGATATGTGGGAGATTCTGGGGGCGCAAAATACCCGGTTCGAGATATTAGATCCCAGATACACCGTCGAGTGGACGATTGACGTTGAAAACGAAGTCGTGGAATTTTTCGTCACTGCAAAGACGACAGGATGGGTCGGACTGGGTCTGTCTCACAATGGGAAAATGACTGGGGCTGATATTGTAATTGGTGGGGTGACTGGTGGTGGACAAAGTTATTTCCAGGTTAGCTGTTAAAAAAATATGACATGTCTACATTCAAAAACGACAAATCGAATTTATGTCGAGGTTTAATAGGATTATCACGGAATTGGGAATTCAAAACCGGAATTAGACGTGGAGCAGAATTGGGAGCTGGTGAATGCCTCCGAGGCGGAGAATGTCACTTTCCTGCATTTCAAACGCTTGTGGGACACTTGTGACGAACAGGACATGTTTATTGATGTATTAAGCAAAATACAATTTATAGCAACATTTCAAATTCTGCACGGGACTAATGGGAAACGTTACTCGAAAATATTAATTATTACTTTACAGGAAATGCTTATTTTTCCCTTCAAATTTATTCATAAATTGAATAATAAGAAGAACTAATTTTAATTATTAATTTATTACAAAAACAGTCTGGAACGGTAAAACTAATCTGGGCGTTGGGCGACACGGACGATATTAGATACCACGAGACGTTTAGAGGAGCTCTTGCCATCAACCTACTCGACCCCCCTCATACGCCCGTTAATCTGACCGAGTAAGTCAATAACACCGTTAGTCACAATAAGTAGTATTTTAAAACCTTTTATAAAACATCTGAAACAGAATAGCTTATGAGCTGACAGCCACGTATACATTGGACGGGCGTCAGACGGCTTACTGGTGCTCAGTTCATCGACGGGAATCGCTAAAGAGAACCCACATAACAGCGGTAACTCAAACTCCTCCAGAGTATTTTAATATCCAGTTTCGGGCATTATGTAGTTTCCAACCGAGATTGATCTCTAGCTCCACTCTATGAGGCTCTTTATTAATTAGAGGGCGCATAATCTTCGTTTTTAGACCCTATCTTCCTTCCTTCCTTACTTTCATAAAGTTGAAAGGAAATATAGAAGGCTCTTCGAGAAACTTTAATTTTATATTTATTTATTTACTCGTCCCCGGAAGGACATCTTAAGTGCTCTTTTAGATTTTAATTTACTTTTTGTTTGACCTTAAGGGCCCCTTTTTGAAATTTTGCGCTCCCTACCATAAATTTTAATTTCCAATCTATAAACTTGATTTAATTTTTCTGTCGGTATGTGTTCAGGTCCGACACAGTAAATCAAACATAATAGCATTTGTTGGTTCAGGATTATTTTTCTGGTGTATAATTTAGTTCAAGCCCAAGCTAGAAAGTCCAGAAGCCCTGAAGTACGTACATCACTTCAACGTGTATACTTGCAAGGCCCCTGATGGTCAACTGGGAGAAGAGTTTTTCAAGCCTTGGCTGAATCAGCCTGAAGATTGTTGGAGTGGGTCATCAAAAAGAGTTCTAGGAGGTTATTGTAGCATGAGCTTATACGCTTGGTCTTTTGGCGGAAGGGTTGGTGAATAATTTTAATAACTAGTTCTGGCTCAAGCTATTTATTTAGGGTGGTTTATTTAAAAATTGTAGCTTTTGACGCTTCCGGAAGACGTTGGCTTCCCATGGGGAGACGAACGGACTGAGTATTTCTTTTTCGAAACTCATTTAAATAATCCCGAGTTCCTCAGTGGCATTAGTATTAACACTGGGGTTTTATTTTATGATACCGAAATTCTAAGGTTAATAATTTGAATGATTTAAAAACTATACTTTTTTTAAACATAATAAATGGATAAAAGTTTAGAAGAGCAAATTTGTAAATCCCTAGACAAAATGAGGCTGCAATGATGGCGCTAACTTATCCGACTTCAATATCTCTCTTTATTCCACCGGACACTAAAAATTGGACAATTGCTGCACATGGAAGTCAATATTGTACAAGTCAAGTGCTCCCTCCAGAGGGGGTCCGTATATTCAATGTTAATTTGCATGCCCACATATCAGGTACAGGCTTTTCTATATGTACAAACATGGTGTTCCACCTAATTCCTAATAGTTTTAGAAATAACTAGCGGCCCACCACGCAGCGAACTGGCTTAAAAAAGAGAGTATCAAGGGACGATTTTTGGTTATTTATTAAATCTCTGTCCATTCATGTTAGGGACCCTGGCTTCCATAAATTATTAGTTTACCAGTTTACCTTGCTTGCTCATTACCCCTTACTTCATATTTTACCTCGCAGACCCATTCCGCCTTACTTAATAGCATTCCTTGTTGAACCAGCCCCCCAAACTTCATAGTCTATCTCACAGGCCTAGTGACCTTTCTTTCAAAACACCTTAACTTCTATAGATAAGGACTATCGAATTATTTCTTGCCCAGCTTACAATTTGATGAAAATTAATGAACTACTAGATTCAAACGATCATTAACGATTTTCAGCTAAGATAAATTTCAATTATAAACTTCTAGAACTATTCAATTTTCCCATGTTCGAAGAATGAGCCTATAATTATCCAAGTTTCGAAAAGAAATTTAGGGTTTATTCAATAAAAGATTCCAAGCATCACATATAGATAAGTTCAGATAAAACATGATTGTAAAATGGTTATAACTTTAAAATTCAAGTGCTATCAAATAATGATTTTTCTGGTTTCGACATAATAATATTTCGTATTTATTAATTTTAAGATAACAAGTTGAAAAGATGAACATTGGTTGACCTTTAATTGAATTTTTTTCAACATCACTATTTCACTAATTTTTAGCCACCAAAATGGTATTCCGCCATTTCAGAAACGGAACTGAGTTACCATGGATAGCACGAGATGTTCACTACGACTTTGATTACCAAGAAAACAGACCATTGAGGGAGCCCGTGACACTTTTACCTCTTGACCAAATAACCCTGGGTTGGTAATTACTTAATCCCTTTAAAAAATTGTTCATAAATATATTTAAGAGGCTTTGGCTTACTTCGTAAATCCCAACAACAAATTTCGAGTGCAACAAAATGCAATTATAGTATATAAATCTATGAAAATGGCAACCGGCTCCTTTAGGTAATCTTGTAAAACCTCATTTCCCCAAGACACAAAGACCACAAACTTATCCCAAATTTAAAACAAGCTCACAACATCCTTGTTTCCTGATCCCCATTTACCCCTACTGCCCAACACATGAGCTGAAAAATAGTCCCATGATCCTTGGTGCAAAGTTAAGTTACCAAAATTAAATAACGCTTAAACACCCATAGAGTGCACTTTCGACTCAAGTTGGAAAACCAGTCCGTACCCTGTTATCGGTGGTTATCCCTCCACGGACGAAATGTGCATGGTATTTGCCTTCTACTATCCACGAATAGACATTGAATGGTGGGCAAGTGGATATCCTCAAAAAAATCTACTTGCTCGATACGGAATCACAGAGACAACATCCAACCAAGAGTAACGAATTTAAATTTAATAAACTGAATCATTCAAGGACAAGTAACCATTATATATCATTGAATAGAACGTATCCGGATATGGATCCCTTTATAATTGAGCCCAAAGAATGGAGCGGTCAGAAAGTAACGGCGGTCTTAAACTCTACTGTTTTTTGGACGGAAGAAGAAAAGAAGTCTCTTCAGAAAGAGATTCAGTTCGGAGCGCAACAAGATGAATGTGCCAGGTCTCCGTTTTATGGAAGTAGACGTCAACTGATTTGGAAAGTTGCTGTACTTATGGAAAAACTGGGAAAGGAAGATTACAGAGAGGTAAAATATCCCCAAATTGACCAAGAATACTTCGAAACCAGACGATGTGATCCTTAAGGAATTCACCCTCAAGAGTTTTCAAGCTGTATACTGATTGTAAAATTTCTCCTTTCTGTATTTACAGTGTCTTGAAATAAAAACTACATAGCTTAAAATGCATTCCAATACTTTCAGCTAAAATTTAATTTAACTTTTATAAATACGTATTAAATATAAAATAAATATTTCTGTTACGTTTTAAACACTATAATTGGATACAACAAATTGGCAAACAGAACAGGACTTTTTATGGCACATATTCAACTACACTCATGAAAGTTTTATAGAGGCCATGATAAGAACTGCATATGAGTATGCCCAAGTGAGTAAAGATATGTTAATTTAGAGTGGATCAGGTTGGAGGCTTAAGGCTATTTATTCCATGGAAGCTCATATTCAAATTGATATACCACCAGCATAGAACTAAAACTGGCATTATAAATTATAGGAGTTAACAACGCTTGGCATGTTCCATTGTAGTAGCTATTTACCTAAATCAAACATTTCTTCACCATGCAACTTATACAAGCTTGGCTGAGTTTATCATTAGAAAAGGCATCCATCAGATTCAGGGACCTGCTATGGCTGTATTAAATGTTTGATCTGATGATCCTCGTGCGGTTTCGTTTACTTCCTACTGTAATTAATGAATGTTTTTTATTTCAATTGATGGTCAATAATAAGATGTGAAAAAAAGCTTACCATATACCACCTCACAAGAGGGAAAACAGCCTGTTCACAAATTAACTGTGCAATTGGGAATCCGTTGAACACGTTAAAGTTTTTTTCCACATGTTTATCAGAATCACCATTAGTTCGCCTGTGTAATCAGGATCAATCACTCCAACTAGATATAGGGATTATATCCTACCCGGGTAACGCTTTTGGGGCATACCCAAATTCCAACCCGGGTGTAAACCCAGACCATGACCTCCCATAACCCGGGTATCGTCCTTGTCAAGGTCACGTTCCCCAGCGGGTGGGGAAAATAGAGACTCTTACTCGCGAGGGGAATTTAAGACTCCTTTTCCACACCCATTGGGGAAAATAGAGAATCTTACTCGCAAGGGGAAATAATATTCTCTCATTTGAGTAAGATGGTAATTTGACATTCTCTTCAGATAAACTCTTTCATCCAGCTTATCCATTATATTATTTGCATGAATAATTTAGGATAATAACATGAACGAAGTCGTTTTTTAAGAGCAAACGAGCATTGATGTTGAATTATTTTGGTTGAGTGGAGTGGTCAGATGTTCGTGTTAAGGCAAGAATATTAAAATGCAAGCTTTGAAAAAAGATGTTGAGCTAATTATTATCTCCGCTAAAGGCATCAGAAAAAGAATGTAATTGTAGGTGAAAATTTAATCTAATTAAGCACGTGCATTCACACGTTGAGATGCTACATAGCATTTTTAAAACTCTTCTCACAAAAGAAAGACGTCTTCATAGTATTAAGTTTAAAATTGTTTAAATGATTCAAAGAAGTGAACGAGTCGTTTTTATTTCGAAAACAACAGCTTTTTGCAGCAAAATTAACAAGCGTCGAGACATTCGTTGCACTTGGTGGGAGAAGAACTATTTTAAAGACCTGACAAAAAAAGTGTCGGGTTTATACAGAAAACTACCGTATCTCGTGTTATGCACGAAATTCCAATAGTGAAGTTCAGGGATTTTCAGTTGAAAAGCACAAGCATTTCAAAATTTGTGACCACAGAAACCACTGTGGGAAAATTTTTTCGATTCACAAGGAATTCATTAACAAGAACTTCCCACTGAGGGAAATTAAAATGGAAGGCAGAAGATAGAAAGGTGTGCAATATGCCGAAAACGGGTAAGTTAATTTCTTCAAATTTATTCTATTTTTCATTTCAAGCTTTTAAAAAAACTTATTAGCAGAGACTTAATTTGACTTGGAGTGTGGATTAGGAAACAAAACTGTAATTCGTCCTCTGTAATTAATTTTTCGTTCAATAATTGTAAAGTTTAAAGGCTGGTAAGCCCCGAAAAGTTTTAGTGCACATTTCATCATGTAGGCCTGTTCAGCCCGGAGGATTTAGTATCCTCAAGTCCTTGGAGGACTTTTCATTTCTGGGCTGAACAGCCTGGAGGAAATATATTCCTCTTGTCCCGAATGGACATGGCAGCATAAACAGCTAGTCTGCCCTGAGAACTTTAAACTTCTCAAGTCCTTGAATTTTGGATTTGGTGGCGTATTATCTACTCATCGTTTTTTTTATAATTATATTTGTAATTTCAAAAAGCGATAAAAGATCAGAGCTCTAAGAATTGCGTTATACTATTATTTCAGAATCCGGTTAAATGTTCAGCTCTAAGAACTATTAGTGGAAGACTCAGATTACAGGTTACACATTGAGTTTTAAATCTATTGTTGGCACTTGGCAGATACTTATATTTTTTTATGCAAAACAGGACGTCACCACCGATGATGAGGACTAGGTGGTTGCAGCTTATCTTATATTCAACATAAATTTATATTAGATGTATAATATATAAAATATAAATAATTATGAAGATGAACAATAATGATCCAAGTGTTAGCTTTAAAAGAGACCGATTTTTTTGACAAATCATCAATTTAGCCCTTAGACGTATCAATAACCAAGTTGTTTTATAGTTTAACTTAGACTCAGCACGAATTAGGTGACTCATTTTTTTCTCCATTGGTCGATGGGAAATCAGGGTTTTTAGATTTTTTTAAATGAAATTAGTTCAGTTTGCATTTTTGGGGGTCTGACTTTTTAGCTAATTAATAACTAATTTGAAAATTCTGTATTTATAATATCATTTTATTTTTTTAAATTAAATTTATCATTGTATTTTCAACCGAACTTAATCAACTTCCAAGACCGTCTGGGTGACAGAGAAATTCATTGAGACTATAACCTCTAAGATTTCCATCGTGATTACTAAAAACTCATTGTTAACAACAACTTTTGGACCCCCCCCCATGTTTCTCCGGAAATAGATAGAATAAGTACGAAAACATCTGACTTCCCTTATGAGATTATTCCAGGTAAATGGTTTTTTAAACTTTAATAATGAAATCTAATTTTTTTTGTACTATTACTGTTTGTTCTGTTGACAGATGATGGTAACTTAATGAATAAGAAAAGCTTAGCTTGGGGTGTAAAGGAAGAAACAAAAGAAGATAAAATTTAATAAATTACTATTTAGCAATCCAGGCTCTGGTAATTTAGAACAATAATCTTTTTTTCAAGTAACTCAACAACTTTTCCTCCCCGTATAATTTTTTCCTAGTAAGATATCCTGGATTGGCATCACCTAATACACTAGCATTGGTATCTGCTGCATTAAAGGATGATAAAAGAACATTGCTTTTGAAGTCGGCTGAATGGAAGAGATGAGATAATAAATACGAATAAAATAAAGAATGTAAGAACAAATTAGCAGTACTGACGTCGTCCGTGGCTGTAGTGTCTTTACCACCCTTTAAAACTTTTACTCTCAAGTACAAATAACTTTCTGCTAAATCCAAGTACACACCAGGTAATCCAGAAATCTGTATAAAATAAAGTAAATTCCAACGGAACCTAACTTTCATAAATATTAAAAAATGAGTTTGTTGTTGACAGGTCAGAACTATTAAGTTGGAATAAGTTAAGTTGGTTGTTAAAAGCCGGTTTAGATTTATTCATTTTTTAGATTTCTATTTCTTCTTCTTTGTACAGACGCGTTTTTTCCTCCTCGAAACTGTAGTTTAGGTTTAATAGAATGTTGTTTCTCTTTCTTTTACTTTTTGGGGTTTTTTTAGTTCCTTCACCAATTTACAGGTTTTTCTTTGCTACTTTTCTTTTCTTCTTTGGTTTAGTACTAACGCTTTTGGCACGTTTTCTGTTGCGAGTCTCTTTAACTTTTTGCCCTGGAGATGTGAGCGGTACCAGATACGTTGGGTTGGAACCCAATAAACCTGTTTTAGACATAAGATTTGTGCCTTATATCCAGAACTATAGTAAATCCTTGCCAATTGTCAAAATCTATAGGTTTACCACTGTCATTAGTTACACGTATGCGCACTGACGAAAAATCCACTTTAGCCAAACTACAGTATTGAAAATGATACAAATCCGTGCTTACAAGTGCCGCGTCGTTATGCGACTGACTAATGAACCTTAATAATTCAACACAATACCCTCCTACTATTTCCTAATTCCATAGAGGCTCCTGATATGAATGGTTCTGAATATCCTAAAATTCGCTTGTTTGATTCTGAAAACTGAATTTGAATCATTTCGTCCTCTGACTGAACTACAATATTTTTACCTTCATCAATGAATTGTGTCTTAATGCCGCTGGGACTTCCTATTTCAAGCTCTGAGTGATCTGACTTTTCAATAACCTGAAATATAAGTTTATCTCCCATCTTTTATTTCGCATACTCTTCTTCACTTTTAGGATTCTCGGCTGTTAACTTACCAGCGTCGTATTCTAATTTGTCAAATCCTAGTTTAACTCTTGACCTCTCATCAAATCTTATATATATTTTTCTGTAAACCTACTTTCTATCTGACAATAAGCTGTTCTTGTGAAAATTCAATGCAATAATTCTTCAGCATAGAATGATCCTATAATTTCAAAATATCAATTTGAATAATAGTTTTTACTATCAAATACTAGAGGTACCTTTAATTTGTTCGTTTGATGAATCCGCAATGGTATACGTGTAGGGGATAGTATTCTTAACCTTTCTCACAGTATATGTCTCCAATGAATATCGAGGTTCATAACCTAAAACCAAAATCAAATAAAAACTTATGGTAGACAAATTAAGCAAAATTTACCTTTTTCAAATAGGGTCTTGACTAAGGATACTCTGACTTGCTGGCGAACAGTAAACTGAGGGGTTTTTTATTTTTTGATCTCCAATAAATCTCTATACAGGTATCTCCAAACTTCGCCTTGATTTTTTTCGTTAACTAAATTTGCTTGATGCCGATCGATCTGTGCAATGTATTGTTGTATGCTTCTGTTAACATTGGTAGAACTGTCACATAATTATGATTATTTTGATGAGCCAACACACGTGTTAGTTGCCAGTTTTATTTTCTAAAGGAACTGTGTTCATTTTAAGACTAAATGAATCCAGACGGATTAAAATATATTAAAACCTTCAGCCTGACAACGTTGCACATCTTTGAGATCAAAGGTTATTTGAAAGTTCAGTAAGTGCACTAAAACTTTGCTTTTCAGGTTCTTTGTTTTGAAATAGAGGTTGGTTAAAGGACGACAGTCCACTAAAACTCCCAGCAAACTTGGGGTTCAAGAACAATTTTTTTATGTTGGTAATAGTAAATACCGAATGAGAATGTTGCATTTTTACATATTCATTACAATTAGGTTGACCCAGTCTATATCTTGATGATCTGATGTAAGCTTAAGGCTGAGGAGTTTCACATTCACATGAAAGTACATTGGGATCTCACAATTTAACTGGTCTTCGTTCATTTATACCTTTACAATTATTTGAATGGCAAACTACTTCGACAATTTAACTTTTGTCTGATACAGGGATAGAAAATTTTTTACAAAGGTACTCAGGTGGCGCAAAAGGAAACCACAATAATTTTTAAAATAAATGATTTGACAGTATCGTGCAATTTTTTACATTTTTTTCCGATGTATTCATTTCTGATTTCATTTTCCTCATACAGTTTAATTTTTAATGGGTTGACCATCGGTTCGTATAGTTGCATCAGAATGAAAACTAGCCACTGTGTTTCATGTATAGAAAACCAAACACATTGATCACGATTTGAACCCAAAATTTTATACAATACAATGTACCACCGTCTAGAGACTTTGTTGGCATGTAGCACAATAGATTTAAATTTAATGTCCGTTCTCATAATTACTAAATTTATCTCTGTTGTTTGATCTTTTTTAAAGTCACTTCAGGATCGGGTTGAAGAGAATTTTCTAAACATATTGAGATTGAGTGAGATATTGATATTTCACAATATAATTCAGCTCTTGATACGTATGGTAAAATATAATCTGTCAGTACTTCAATTATTTAGTCCACAAGTTGGCCGACTGTAGCTCCAGATTTTGATGCTTTAATAGGTGTATTACACGAACAAACTATTGGTCATGAAATTATTTAATAATAAATATATTAAGTATGAATATTATTAAATTAAATTCATGTAAGTAATTATAGCTAACTCTACGGATGAAAGCAAGTATAGAGTCTGTATTTTCCACACCCGCTGGGGAACGTGACGTTGACAAGGACAATACCCGGATTAGGGGAGGTCATGGTCCGGGTTTTAACCCGGGTAGGATATACCCAGGTATGCCCCATAAGCGTTACCCGGGTAGGATATAATCCCTATATAACCCAGGATCAATATAGCTTATAGGAGTGCATAAAGACTCCCATTCGTTGGGGTTTGACCCAAGATCTATGTAGCTTACTGAAGTGCATAGACTTCTTTTTGAAAGCACGATCTATAGAGTTCTAAGAGTGTCTAGAATTCACGATTCTGACGGGTTTGATTACATAAACAACTAGGTAAGTGGACAACTAAAGTAGGCAAAGCATGCCCTTATCAGCAGTCAGGAATCCCTCTGGCGGATAGTATGGTAGCGGCTAGCACGATTCCTGACAAGCCGATTAACAATAATATGTTAAAATTTTACATCATAAGTCAAGGCTTCAGCTTCAATAAAGAATTTCTTTGTAATTCAATAAGACTTGAGTGTGTAAGTATTAAGAAACTTGTTCTAATGTATTGATTACTATCCTTTAGCCCTTTCACCAACCACCTCATCTGCAAGATTGACAAATTTCAGGACCACCCGTGCTTCACACCAATCCCAACAAAACCTAGGTAGGATATTATTATTGATATTATTATTGATGCATTGATACGCCATACACTATAAAAGATCCTTATGGCGTTTTTTATGGACATACTATTACTTCTTGAAAAAATCAAAATTGACAAAAATGAGGCTTAAGACTTCCGGAGAGATTTTTTTGCCCTTTTCAGGATGACAGGCAATGTCAATTAAAAGTCCGACACACGAACTTACCTAGATACAGGAAAAATCAGATTCACCATTTGGCCATCAACAATTTTTGATGAAAGCTTTTATAATCAATTTGCTGCTCTTTGTAAGGATTGGGGACCTTAGGTTCTATTCGGCATGGCTGCCCTATGATCGTATGCCAGGGATTACCGAGATGGATTTATAGAAATCCAATATGGCAATCACCATGACTAAGAAGATGAGGAAGTTGTAAACTCAACAACCCAGCCTAGACTGGCTATATTATGTACTATTCTAGTCTAAGGAATGTGATACATTAATTATTATTATAGGTTTTGACTCTTCCTCCATGAAGGATGGAAATGTCTGAACTCTTGAGAGAACGGGGTTCTCACTTCTGGGAAGATAAGAGTATTACTAAAGTTTTGGATACAGTTTCAACAGAATCCAGAAACCAGTTTTCCAGGTATTTGCGGTGGATATATTGTGTTCGTCTATATATAATTTGAATCTTTATTACAACGGTCGTTGAAACTTTCTTAACTCGTCATTTGTTTAATTGTTATTTCAGAGATTGATATAGTTGGTCAAACTAGGATTTTGATAAACGTTTAATATCTATGATAGCGTTGCTCGTAAGCATTATCTAAAGAAGCTTTCTGAGAGATAGCTTAGATATTCCAAGTATTATACAGTTTAAATTATCGTTTCGTTAGTTGGATATTTAAATTAGTTGCTGGATATTTATTTACAGCATACATTACTGTTCTTTCACATATTCTTTCTTATAAATGTCCTTTGAAATTCTACGGTATGATCCTGTATGATTTCAAATCGGACATATATTAACACTCATATAGTTGATTAAGATTATTTTTTAGTTCGGTTTCAAAGTTTCAGTTTAAAGCAATTCAAATTCAATTTTAATATCATTAATGCTTTGAACTTGGAAACAGATCTAAACATAAAATGGGAGCTATGACTCTATATATAGTCTATCAATTTAATTTAATAAAACACATTGAAAGGTAACTTTTCAACTTATTTAAATTGGTGTATACTAACATAACAGTTGTACCCGTATTCGATTGTTTGTTATTTCGTTCAACAAGGCAGGATCAATATCGAGACATTTCATTGTTATATAAGATAAAACCACACGATGAATTTAATGTTAATATTTCAATTCAGGTTGAGTTGAAATGTATCGGATGTACAAAATGCAATATTGTGGTATACTAAATTAAATTTATGTACTTATGTTAATATGGTATTTATTATTATTATTCACTCAATTAATATCCTACAGGTGTTTATTAACCTACTATAACTTATAAAAGGGACTGAAGGCCCCGCATGAATATTAGTTGTTGATGATGCCTTGCATCGTAACTAAAATTAAGACAATAACTCTAAGCCTGTCCTCCAAGTCTGAGATATCGATCAAGTTTTATTAAAACCCTTTTGGATGTCTGTGGGGAGGATAATTAGAAGGAAGAAAACCCTTTTATTCATTTGATTTATTATGATTTTATTCTTAAAGTTGACTAAGATTCTAGGCTTTGGATTTATCTGTGACTAATTTAAGCGTGTTTCACGAAACAGTTTTTCAATAATATTAATGGAATGTAATGATAATCAGTAATTATAACTTATTTTCGGTTGAATCTACTATTATTCGATTTTCACCTAGTATCTGAGCAGTAAAAGACGAACGGAGGATTGTTTTTTTTTACATATTTTAACACAAAACGTTAGTTACATGGATTTAACACATATGTTAGTACAGAAAAAAAATTTAATAAATAGCATATTTTTTTTATCACAAATCTCTAAAAGTACTATAAATTCAACTTTAAGCTTGCCGAGTTTTTGCAGTTGTTAGTGTTCTCACTGCTGTAGCAATTGCTGTCCGTTTCAGCTTCTTTTCCTCCCTGGGATCTGCAAAGGTTTAAGGTAGGGCAGCTAATTGAGTTGAACACATTGCCAACTTTTTATCATACTTTCGAACATTAAAATATAACTTGGTGTGACATCATTTAGGTGTAGTGTTTTGATCTTCTTAATTATTTTTTATGCTCCCGAATTATTTAGAAACATGCCATCCATAAGTAAAAACACGTCATTGGGTGTTTTTGCAGACGATTTGTATTGCATATACAAGCCTGGTCTTATCATAGAGCTCTTCAAATGAAAAAATCCATTAATGTCCGAATCGGATCAAACAAACAAGCGTTAACACGAAGAAAATTTAAAAAACGTAGATTTTAAGAATTTTTATTTTTAACAGAAACGTTCACGTTTTATATGCAGAATGATAATATGCTGATTAAAAACCGACATCTGAAGGTAATAGTGACAATGTACAGGGTGATCAGGGCCATTGTGTTAATTAAATTTAAATATTGAAATGGCTCAGGCTGGATGCAAAAAATATTATTTTAAAGCTAAAATTTCGGAAGGAGGTTTGCAAGCAGTCTAAAAATTTCTAAAAGGTCATGAAATGACCAATTCGGGTTTCCCTGATTTTCCAAAAATTTAACATTGGTCAAAATTGTTAAGATAAAGCCGCCTCTTAACCAATCTTAACTTATTTTAAATCAGAGAAACCCGTCTGGGTCATTGACCATTTTAAAATTGGTTTTTGCACGCAAACTTCCTTGTGAAATGTAATTTATACAAACAAACTCGCAATGGAATTTGTTTTTATATTTTTTTAAAGAATTTATTTCAAAAATATTTACTCGAGTAATGCTTTGGACGAGTTGATCCATGCATAAGAGGTTACCCTGAAAACGGTAATCGTGCTAGCCAAAGGTGAAGAGCTTTCGCGTTCCATCGACAATGCAATTGATTCATGCAGTGATCGCAACGATGTCAGCTTTTGCCACTTATCTTTGGTCCATAGCATCAATGACAACAAGCTGTTGGTCCTGCCTTTCCTTAATAAAGCAGGACATTTTTTCCTTTTTGCGGCTAGCAGGATCACGATTGGAGTGCGGTGTTGTTAACCCTAGAAGGGTGGAATAAGAAATTGTTTTCAATAACCTGAAAGCCATTAAACGTGAGAAAATTCATGTTCAGGAAGAATTCAGAGCAAGTATCGTCAAAACGAAAACTGTATAAGCAAAGCATAACGGTTGTAGTTTATTTCAACATGTTAAACACTAGTGTCATTGCATTTCAAAATCCTATGCAAAAACAGGGATGGGAAATTTAATATTTTCTTTCATTTAGATTTTCCGGGATCAGGTCCACCGGATTGTCTTTGTCTCTCGCTGGTTGTTTTGTCCAGGTTGGTGTAAGATAACTGAAGCGTCACACCCAGTAATGTTCTTGAGTTTAACTTGAGTCCGTGGCAGATTTTTGATATCATGATTTGTTCAGATAACTTCGCAGTAGTAGGAGGTATTGCCGCAACCGGAGAGTAAGGGAGGAGAAACAAAACCCGAAGCGTATTACGGGTACAATATATTGATATATATATATCCTACTCGGGCAAAGCTGATATGTTCTTATGACCCTCCCTCAAGCTTTACTCTTTCATCCAGCTTATATTATTAAGTGAATGCATAATTTAGCATAACAAGTACAAAGTATTTTCTTATTTAGCGTTAGCCGCTATGTGTAATGAAAATATAAAGCAGGTTTATGTTAAGATTATATTTATTGAGACAGGTAATTGTGGAGAGAGAGTTACAGAAATACGGAATCTTACTCTGCTACGATCATCAGTCTTTCTCTAATTGAAACCTTAAATCAATTCAGTATTACAATTGTCCTATTCAAAATCAGAAGATAAATATGCCTGCAAATTTAGTGCAAGACTTTGGACTAGACTGGGTGTGGAACCTTGGTGGGAAAGAGTGTTTGTGCGGCGTGGCCCGAATGTTTTTTTCTTTTTGAACATTTTTTGGGGAGTGTTTTCGGCCCAAATTTGGACGGATAAGTGCCAGTCGCTGGATTGTGGGACCCTGCAACGGATTACCCAACCACGTAAGGTCAGGTCAAGGTAGGGGGGCCGGAGGGTGAGAAAGAGGCATGACCATGCTTCCACCATAAACTATATATGGAGTCTTACTTTCCCATCCTCTCCCTTGTTTTTTTTCTTATTATTTTTCTATTCTTTCCTTATCCCTCTTATTTTTATGATTTCTTTTTTTATTTCCATGCATATCATGCCAATTTCTTTTTTTTCCATTCCACAGAATGGATAAAGAAAAAATTGGGGAAATCCTCTTGGGCGAGGATGAGGGCCAAGAATCCTCTCCTTTGCCCCTAGAGGCGGAACGGTCTCTTCTTGCAGAAGGGATGGATGTGGAAGACCTTCAGTCAAACACACTTGCTCCTCCCCTCGAACTTGACCAAGTCGAGAGAGGGGTGGAAGATCTACGGGCTGTAGAATCTCGTGACTCACCAAGTCACAGGATAGACCCACCCCAGAACGCTGAAAAGCGTAAAAGGAAGAGTGTGGCCCAGCGGAGGAAGGAGAAGAAGGCTAGGATGGCTGGTGAGCAACCGGGGCTAAACCCAGGGACCGCTCCAACATCCACCTCCTCCAACCAACAGCGACGGGACCAGCTGGGTCCATCAAACCAGCTGGGACCTTCCAACCAGCCGGGACCTTCCAACCAACCAGGGACTTCCAACCAGCCGGGACCATCCAACCAGCTTCTTCAAATTTCAAATTCGTTTCCCTCTCCCAACTCTAATAATAGTGGGAGCGCTTTTATTAAAAAGAGAGAGAAAAAAGACCATGGGCTCCTAAAAGGAACCGAGAGACTCCCAACACCATGGATGGGGATAAACCTCCTAAAAAGAGGAACCCGTCCTACAGGGATGCTGCTGCTGCTGCTGCTTCCACGGCCCTCCATATCGACATCGTTCACAACGATGAAACAAGAGGAGCTATGGCGCAACTGGAGGTGGCCACTATCCACATGGCCCAGCAAGCTCAAGATTGCTGGGGTCAACTTGAATGGAAGCGTCTGCACTGCCAAGTGCCTCGACGAGTACACCCGTGCCTGGGTGGAAATGATCGTCGATGGGATTGACGGGGGGAGATTTCGGTCCACTGAGGGACAGGGGCCCAGTTGACCTGAGGCTCGCTACAGGGTGGGATTGTGGATCCGTGGGGTAGCAGGAGAGACACCTCAGGGGCGTAACCTGTTCCCCATCTAGGCCAATCAAAACCCGTTGCTGGTAACAGGGAACGGGCGGCTCTTAACTGCCAGACCAGTTGGCCCAGGGTATCACCTGATCATAGGTGTGGATCAAGCCGGGCTGACACAGATCAGAGACCGTGTTAATTCCCTCTACTACTACTGGGACCAGCTCTTCTTCACGGAGCTGAGCGGGGGCGGTATTAGAAGAAGAGCCGAGACCGCGGAGGGTCAACCTCAGGGGGGTAACCCCGGAGGGAGGCGGACGCGTGAGCAGAATCAGGAGCGGCCTGACGGAGAGGGGCGGATGGGGGGAAACTACCTGATGCCGGTACAGACCCCAAAGGCAACGGCAAAGTCGAATAATGAGTGACAGCCGTCACTCTTTAAAGCGTCGTGGTAATCAAGCTATGATGCAAATTAACTTGCAGCACTCAAAAAACGCTACTGACACTCTATGTCGTAGCTTTAGAGTGCTGCACACAGGCGTATGCCTCATCCAAGAACCTTACTATTTCCGTGAGAATATAAGGGGTCTTGGGAATATGGGCACAGTACACGCCTTTGGTAGCCCAATTGAAAGACCACGGGCTTGTATTCTCACGACCAGGTATGTGAAGACCTGGCCGCTTACTAGATACAGTAACAGAGATGTTGCTGCAGTCAAAACGCAGTGGGCGCATGGGGCAGTGGTGTATGCCTCTGTGTACATGGACGCTGATGCTACATGTCCGCCGCCAAAAATGATAGAGTTGGTGGACTACTGCAAAAACAGTAGGCTACCACTTATCATGGGCTTATGAGTATTCACTATCCGACGGGGTCAGGTTTCCAGTTGATTGAGCTGGTGGGTCCTACATAAGATGATGTGAGGGTCAGTTCTCGATGTTTGGTGATCGAGAACTATTA
>JAQFYM010003024.1:0-20409 GCA_034694785.1 Agrenia bidenticulata | reverse complement strand
AAAAGAAAGAAGAAAAAGGAGTTGTGATCAGACCGAGAGGAGAAAGACCTCATCCCAACAATTTTAATAAATCTAAACAAGAAACCGACAAGCAAAAACCTGAACTAAAGCCCAAGCGTTCAAAAGCATCTAAAACAAAGGTAATTCATGCAAGCAATTCTAAAAAATTGCTACCTCAATTTATGATTTACAATATTGGAATTTAATAAATATTTTAGGCATCAGCATACTCAACTCCAACTGCCATGTCAATGTCCGCGACTATTTCTGAAAACGATTTGTCTTCAACTTCTTCTATTTTGCAACCTTTAGCTTCTCATACCTCTTTAGTGTCAGCCAGTGTACCTTTAGAGGCATATAGTTCAGCCGTCCAATGGCCCACGCTGACATTGTGCAGTGAAGCTAATGTAATCCAGCCAGAATGTCGTATGGCCGAGGCTGGGGGTCAAGACGAAGACGGTAGCGATGATTGGCAGCCAGTGTCCCACTTTGATGATGAGCCTTACCTGCCGCCAAGTCACGTATGACAGTTGATCTTTTTTTTATAGAAAAGCAAGAGTTTAAATTTTAAATGAATTTTGATATATTTGTAGCAAAATCAGCACCATTCTCAATCGTTTGGAAATCACTTCATGGCTGCTACAAATCATCCAAACCACCAAAGCAGTTCCCTCGGTTTCAACGATGATTTATTTCATCGATTGATTCATGTTCCTCCTCCTCAACATAATTTCAATTCATTTGTGCCTCAAATGTCAACCCATCAAAATTCAATTGTTAGAAGTTCGAATTTTATGCAACCGTTGCAGTTTCAACAACACCACCAACAAACATGGAATCCTAATCCTAATCCTGCACAATCAGTTGACGAGCCTTTGAACTACTCAATTCCATTCCAACCTTACTCTCAAGTTTCAATGGTTAGAACTCAATCAAAATTTTGAATTTTTGTACTTGTAATTGTATTAACTGAATTTAATTTTAAATTGTGCACATGTAGATTCCATTAACAAACAATACTTCTCAGATGAGGTTATATGAAGGCATTAATAGAAACCCACAGGAACATACTCCGACTGCCGTTATGGACCATGTACAAGTTGAGAAAGAATCTGTAACTCATAAACATGAACTTCCAGCTCCGGAAGAAAAAACATCGAATAAAACAAGACGCCGAAGAACCTCAGGAACGAAAAGAATTCGAAGACCGCGACCGCGACCTCGTCCTGCTAGAAGTTCGGCTCATCAAAGAAATATCGTTCCCATATCCGAAGCTACACCTGTGGTTATTAAACTTGTAAACCCTGAAGAAATTTCGAAATTGAAATGCCCTCATTGTTTAATGGTGTTCAAGACGGGCGTTACCTGTGAGAGGCACATCTCAAAGTGTACTAGTATCAAACCTGGATTTTCTTGTAAAGTATGCAAACAGATTTATGGAACACAATCCCGATTGGTACAGCATATTTGGTGGTTTCACCGTGAGAATAAGACGTACAAATGTACTTTATGTTCAAATGAGTATTGCCAGAAAAGGCATTTGTACAATCATATGAAAACACACCCATCTGAGCCGGATTCGGTAAATTGTATTTGTATTCAAATCTATACTTTGAATGTATATTACTTCGACGAAGAAATTTTTTATTGGGTTTGTTTACAGTATATTTTGGGAAGCTCAAAGCATCGTTTTTCAGCCGAAAAATTTTGGTGTGGTATGTGCCCTTCTTCTTTCAACTCGTTTTTGAAGTTAATTATTCATAGACGAGCTCACCAGTACGTTTGCCAAATTTGCGGTATTATATTAAAGAATGCTGATCATCTTATGGAGCATAGCCTCCGATGTCACCCAGATGTAAGAAATCCATTTATTTATAAACGGTTTTTCGGAAACGCTTGAGTTTATTAAAATTCTACTATTTAGGTTGATTGGGATTCCAGTATGCACGAAAATTCACATAGGGTTGTTGAGGAAAGTGGAACAGTGGAAATATTTAAATGCCGGACTTGTGACTCTCATTTCTCTACTAAACAATTCTTAGATTTGCATGAAGCTGAAGGTCATCCGATGAGGGAGGACGCAGTAATTTGGAGTGCGATCAATTGCAATAGCTGCGATGTGAAATTCTCTTCAAAGCCAGAACTACAACAACATTTAGCAAAATGTGAACTGAGGAACTTAAAATGTTATTGGTGCAGCGAAGTGTTCAGTGTTGAGGATCTCCGTATTGAACACATGACTAAAAATCATTCCGAAGAGAAAAAGGTAAGTTTTGAATTTATCATCAATCCAAAGTTGTTGGCCATAAAATTATTTGTTTATTTAGATTCCACGAAATATTCAGGCAGAATGTGATGCGTGCAAGTGCGAGCTTTGTCGACGATGGTTTAAATCAGTTTTGAATTTACGTTCACATTTTAGAGCCAACCACATTCCTGGTACTCCTAAAACGACTTCAATTGAGGTATTTCATCTTTCGGTATCCCTGGTCCGTCAATATTTTGACACAAAAAAAAATCTTTGTTCAACAGGTTGAAAACGTTATGGAAAAGCCTCAGTCAGACTGGTATTCGAGGAATCTCGTCCGTCAAGCTTTAGAAAGCGTTGAAGTAATATTACATGAAGAAGAAAATTCCGTTCGTTTTGCCGAAAAACTTGAAACTGAGTCGAGTGGCAAGAATGTGACCGAGACTAAGTCAAATGACAAGAATGTGGTCGAGACTGAATCAAGTTACAAGAATGGGTCCGAAACCAAGTCAAGTGACAAGAATGTGGCCGAGACAGATGTGCCACCTGCTTTATCTGAAGCTTCAGTAGAAACAGCAACGATAGTTGTATATCCTTGTCAAATCTGTCAATATAATTTTCAAACGAAAGATTTCCTTGACAAGCACATGAGCACCACACATCCGGATACTTCTAAGCACTTCCGGGTGTTTTGCGATATTTGTAACAAAAGCTTAGCCCCGACAACACAACTTGGAAGGCATAAGAAGTCTTGTCATAATACTGGAAATAGAAAGAGATATCCTTGCCCACATTGCGAATTGACACTATCTCGTCCGGAGCATCTCAGAACCCACATCAAGAATATTCATGAAAATCCTGACCCAGTCGTACTAAAAAACGTAAGTTAATATAAATCCCGTCGAATATTAACTAGAAGGGCCAAATAACACTTCAAGGTCAAATTTAATAAATATAATCCTCAGGTTGCCATTTGCGACATTTAGATAATTTACTAATAATGTTCATGGTGAAGCATACAATTAATTAACTGATCTTTTGAATTGTTCACAGAATCAAATGCGAATTGAGAGGTTCAAAACTGAAAGCAAGTTCAAGTGTGAACATTGCGGCGCCGGTTTTACCAGGAGGAAAAATTTACTTGCTCATATAAGAACTGTGCACAGTTCGATCGAAGCATTTGATTTTTGTGAGATTTGTGGACAGCAGATTAAAACTAGTGCTAAGGCTGGGCAAGATATGAGAACTCACATGCGAAAATTTCATCCTGAACTTATCGTAGAATCTGTACCGGTAAGTCACTTTTCGTCTCGTAATGGCGACATAAGCCCTCCCAAAATTTTAGATTAGATAACCAATGACACCTGCCTCGAATTACGAAAATGGTACAAGATGATTTTTCAAAAGCTTAATGTTTAATACTACTAAAACATTTAATTTTAGGATCCGACCATACCTTCCACATATGTCCCGTTTGGAACAGCTTGTGTGAAGCTTCCCATGTTGCAAGTATTGGAATTGATCGATGAAATATATGGTGTCGATGGTTATCAGAATCGTTTTGCTAATCCTGATTGCAAAATCAGAAAGAGGAGGCCTCGAAACAAATCAGGAACAAAAAGAAGTCGAAAATGTAATAAATCATCCGAGTCATCTTCATCTGAATTCTCATCTGATGATGACTGGCTGTCTGAAGATTCTTCTGAGGATGAGAATGAGAATTCTGAGACTGACATGGGCGGAGGAAATTTTTCAGGATATGCCACTGTTCCAGTTCGACCTCCCAAGATTTCCCTGAGGAGTCTTGTCATCAATCCGAAAAAAACAAGAAAATCTGTATCTGAAGCTTACAAAAATATTAAAAGGAGAAAACTTAGGACACAGTTCCTGGCAAGAGAAGCTACGAAAAATATTCAACCGTCGGCTTGTAGTGTACAGTCGAAAATGATGCCTTTTGTAGTCCTTGAAAGATGTGATCAACTGGCTCTTAGTCTTCAGACTGATGTCAGTAAAAGTGGATCTCAGGAATAAATCAAAAATGTATGTG
Organism: Agrenia bidenticulata; assembly: GCA_034694785.1. Lineage (NCBI taxonomy): Eukaryota > Metazoa > Arthropoda > Collembola > Entomobryomorpha > Isotomidae > Agrenia > Agrenia bidenticulata. Next base: position 16,114 of record JAQFYM010003024.1, on the reverse strand, counting down.
ACGATCATGGGGAAGATATAAGAACAAACAGGGCATCAATTAATTGTAAGAGTGAACAAGAAAATCGTATAAACAGATCAAGATCATAGAAATGCGTTCAGAAAAGGTCTCATCTAGTAGGTCAGCCGGATCAGAAAGCGACCACTGGAAACTGTATGTGAAAATTTTAAATTATAAATACCTACCTACCCGAATGCGGGTAAAATAGTAATTGCGTAGCCTCGGAGTCTAGGAAAAAGAGCATGTGTAGAACCTCATGTAAAGTGATTAAGATTCTGAAACTTTTGTATCAGCTTATTATAATGATTTATTAATTAGTACTTAATTATTTAAATGTTAACACCAACGCCTGAATGAATAAAAATACAAAAAGAATGCAATCAAATTTTATAATATCTTGTTCTATATCTCACAATATATTTAAGCGTTACTGTACACAACTTATGAATCATAGACGGGCAGAGGGACATTCTAGTCTAAAGAGGGCACAGAAAATGGCAATTGTCTTTGTTAATTTTTATTAATCTTAATAAGTAATTAATTGATTTGGAAATTATAAATGCACCTTTCTACGTATTATGTTCAAAGTAACCCCTAAACAAAATCATGTAATTTGATCGATTTTAATATAATTAATTTCTTTTGTACTCGTTACCATTTTAGAAGAAGAATATTTAAAAATCTTGTTAACTTTTTAATGTAATTGTAGAGCAATTAATGGAAGGAAATTAAAACTTCATTTGATGGATCAAGTTGCCCTGTTGTTTATTGGCGCGTAGTTTAAATGTATCACAAAACTATCTTTTAAAAGTTTCTATCGAAAGAAAATTTTTTTTATTCTCAAATGTTTTTGGATTAAAGATTTTCTCTTTGGAAAACTAAAAATGCAAAGAGTATATAAAACGCGCTAATTTCTAGTAACTGTGTGAGTAAAATGTTGAATTAATCACTTATCAGTATTCGAGAATTGGTTGATAACTGTTTTTGATTTTGTGTAGTAGTAGTAGTTGGGAAATCTTTACGGAATACACTATTTCTATTAATTTGAAATACGTGGGACATGACTTTGGAAGCCTTATATAAATAAGAGCATAAGAGGGTGAAATCAACATGTCACGTAAACAAAAGAAAAGTCGATCAAAGATTGTAACTATCAAACAATGGGAAGAAGACGAGGGAGAGGAGGCGGAAGAGCAAAGGGATTTGGAATGTAACGACAGGAAATTGAGGATTTTAAGCCGAAAAATCAACATGACAGAAGAAGAACGAAAACTCGAGAGCGAAAAGTTACGAATTCGTAGATTAAAACGCCAGGGCGTAATGACGGAAGAAGAACAAAAAATAGAAAGCGAAAAGTCACGAATCCGAAGATTAAACCGAAAACTTTCAATGACCGAAGAAGAACGGAAAATTGAAAACCAAAAAGTTCGGGATAAAAGATTCCAGCAATCTCTTCGTAAGACTGAAGAAGAAAGAAAAATGGACCTCGAGAAAGGTCGAATCGCCACTCGAATAGCCCGAGCCCTTCAAACCCCTGAAGAGCGAGAAAAGCGACTCAAAAGGGAGCGAGAAAATAAAGCAATGCGAAGACTTAAACAGAAACAAAAATCAAAATCCCAAAGCGCAGAAATATTTCCGAACACGGAGCAAGAAGTATCAGCTTTGAATTCACCAATAATTATAGAAGCCACTCCACCAATCCTCTCTCATGGTCATGATAATACACAAGAGGAAGATGCAGCAGAAGTTCATATCAAAATTGAAATGGACGAAATACCACTTGATGCTGCTGATCTTTCAGAATTCACTTTCCAAGTTGCTGAGGGATTAGTTGACCCTCAATCCTTTTTTGATGAGGAGAATGCTGAAACGAATCTAACGTTAGTCAAAGAGGAGCCGAATGATTTCTTAGCTACTTATTTCGACAGCAGTAACGAAAGGGATAGCGACGAGGAGGATGAAGATAGTTATTTCTCAGCATCTCGTCGTCCATCTCGCGTAAGTGCGCTGAAAGCGCGAGCGAAACTTGCGAAACTTAGAGTAACAGGAGGAGGGGAAGATTTAGATGGAAGAGCTGAGCGACTAGCCAAAATCGCTAAAAAGAAAAGAACAATCCAAAATTTAAACTCCAAGTACTCAGAAGAATATTCTCATTCCCGATCCAAACAAACAACTCGAAACCACCGAAATGATGAACTGATGATTACCAAATTAGTCCACGAACCCCCAGAAAAGCAGATTGCAGGAATTGCCGAACTTATCAAGAAGAAGAAAATATTATTGACAGGTGAAACTCCAGAGCAACGAGCTGCCCGAATCGTCGAAGACTTAAAACGAGAAAAAGGTGTTCGAAAGTATACGGGAGCAGAAAATGCAGGAGAGAAGCGGAAAAGGAGAGCTGAAAAATGTTTACAGAATTTGAGAAAACGGCGTTCCCTTGAGACGCCCGAGGAAAAAGCTAAGCGGAAGGCAGCTCGGGCCACTTCATCCAGAGAGAAAAATCGGATGGAGAGAGAAGAGTTCAGAATATTCCAGAAAATTATTAGTTCACAAAATCCAGCTCAATCTCTTGAGAAAGATGAAGCTACTCCAGAACTGATGAAACGTTATGAATTTTTCCATTCCAGGGAAAAGAAAGTTCCAGATTACTTGCAAGAATGGAGAGATATACTCAACACGTTTTTCCATGAAACTCGTCCAGCGTATGAGTCTGAAGAGATCCAGAATGAAAGATATGCAAAGCAAAATGGTGAACTGAGGAAGTGGCTGGAAACCCACGAGGAAACTATGAAAGCGTTTTTAACGATGCGAAAAAATAGAATTAACGAATATTATAGGAATTTGAAAAACAATCCTAAAAGAATTCTATCTGATGAAGAAAAAATCGCTGCACGCAGAAAAATCAATGAAAGAAAACGCCAGCGCTATCGAAAAAAGCAAGAAAAAGTCGGCCTTGTTATTAACGCGAGAGGAGAAAGGGGAAATGTTTCCAATAATTTGAAGCCAAAAACTGAAAGGGTTCCAAGAAAGTCAAGATCCAATGGACTTGGCCAACCCAAAAGAAAGGTATGCGATTCTAAAGCATAGCTATGTAATTAATAACTCAAACAAGGTCAAGAATTTAGAATTCATGAATATTTTAGAGATCCAGAGCAGGGGTGTCCCCTTCAGCTTCAGTGTCCACCAATGCAGTATTTACAGCCAATAATGCGACACCACAATGGCCATCTCTGACTTTGCACAACGCAGCCAATCCAAATCTAATCAACCCGGTATGTCGTTCTCCTAGAGATGAATATGATGATGATGATTGGATACCTCACTGTCATAATGACTACACTCCACAAAATTCTGTAAGGCAGAGTTGTTAAGTGTTAAGCTGATTTCATAGTTTAAAAAATAATTTTCTTTGCATTTTATAGCACAATCAACCTCAATCATTTGGAAGCCACTTCCTTTTGGCCGATACAAACCAGCACAACCAGCAGCAACACTCAAGCGCTTTCAATGATGAGTTATTTCATCGACTGATTCATGTTCCTCCTCAGAATCATTTCAGTTCCTGTACACCTCAAATGTCATTCCACCATCCACAAACTGGAAGTTCAAATCTTATTCAACCGTCGCAGTTGCAACAACAAGTGTGGAATCCACAGCCCAGAGAATTATTGGACGAGCCTTTGAACTACTCAATTCCTTTGCTACCTAATTCACAAAATTCATTGGTAAGCAAGCGATGAAAAAGTTACTTTTAATGTATTGATCTAATAAACTTAATTTATTTTTGTGCATATGTAGATGGAATCAATGCAATATGCTCCGGTACATTCTGGAAGAAAATCTGATATTTTCGATGCAAAACAAACTCAAAAAATTAAGAAGCCTAAGCCACGTCAAAAGGCAGTGACGAATAAAAAACTTAAAAAACCGAAGCCCCAACGGCATCAAATGCCAAAGAAAAAAATTGAGAAACCACAGGCCAGTCGGGGAAAACGTTCAACCGCTACAAAAGAGATAGTTCCGATTCCTGAAGCTACTCCGATAGTTATTAAGTTAGTTAACACCGTTGAAATATCTAAACTGAGGTGCCTTCATTGTTTTGGACTCTTCAAGACAAGTGCAAAATTGGATCGGCATATCATAAAGTGTTCCCAAACCAAAGATAACTATGCTTGTAAAGTATGTAACCAAAAATATGGATCCAGATACCGATTATTACAACATATTTGGGGATATCACCGTGAAAATACCAGGCACAAATGTCCTTTATGCTCCAAGGAGTATTACCAGAAAAGGCGATTAGCTACCCACATAAAAACACATCCATCTGAACCGAATTCGGTAAATTACTTTTTTTGATTAACAAACAGTTGAGATTGTTACACAACTTTAAGCTTTATAATTATTTTGGATACAGTATATTATGGGAAGCTCGAACTATATGGCTGCAGCAGAAAAATTTTGGTGTGGTTTGTGCCCTTCTGCTTTCGACACGTTTTGGAGTTTAATCATTCACAGAAGAGCTCACCAATACATTTGTACGATTTGTGGTATCATATTGAAAAATCCAGACCATCTAGTTGAACATAGCCTACGGTGCCACCCAGACGTAAGACAACAGAATTTATTGAAAGGCAAAATTGTTAAGTGGTAATCAAGCTAAGTTTGATTTTATTTTCACGTTTAGATAAATTGGAGCTCTGCCATGTACGAAAACTCACACAAGTTAATCGAGGAAAACCAAACAGTGGGAGAATTTAATTGTGAGAAGTGTAACTCTCGTTTCTCGACCAAACAATTCTTAGCTTTGCACGAAGCTTTAGATCATCCGATGGTGGAGGAATGTTCTTACACACAAACCTGCAGTAGCTGCGATATGAAATTCCGTTCTCAGAAACACTTAGATAAGCATTTTAGAAATTGTGAACTGAGGAGCTTCAAGTGTTATTGGTGCAGGGAAGACTTCAATGAAGAAGATCTCAGGTTTCAACACATGGCTCAAAATCATTCCGAAGAGAAATCGGTAAGAGCTTGAATTTGAACGGGCTAAGATGCTAAATGACCGTATCTGTACAGATAGTGACATCATTTCGTATTTAGATTCCACGGAAACTTCAACGTGGATATGATGTTTTCAAGTGCGAGTTTTGTCGACGATCGTTTAATTCCATTTTCTGCTTACGATCACATCTTAGAGGCAACCATGTTCCTATTGTTCCTGAGAATTCTAATTCTAACAATGCTTCAACGGAGGTATGATTTAGTTAGGATATCATTGAATTGAGTTAAATAATGTATCGATAACGTTCGGTTGATGTGTTTGACACAACTAAAAATTTTGTACGTATAGGTTGATAATGTGATGGAAAAATCTGACTCAAGAAATACCGTCTGTGGCGAACCTCTAGTAACTTCTGATGCAAACATTCCAAATCCTGAAACTCCAGCTCCAATAGCTGTCGAGAGTATGACACTTAGTATATCGACTGATAATACTCTGACGGTAGTGGTTTATCCTTGCCAAATTTGTCAATGCAACTTCAAAACGAAAGATTTTCTCGACAAACACATGAGCACTGCACATCCGGATACTTCTAAGCACTTCCGAGTGTTTTGTGACATTTGTAACAAAAGTCTTGCCTTGTCGTCCCAACTGCTAAGACACAAAAAGGCTTTTCATAATCATGCCAGTAAGAAGATGTACCCTTGCCCACATTGCGAACTTACGCTGACTAGGCCAGGGAGGCTCCAACTCCACATCAGACTCATTCATGAAAATCCAGACCCTGATCCAAAAATTCTAAAGATAGTAAGTTAATTTAGATAAATATGTCTCGAAATTCAGGTAACTGATAATCGTTTGAATTGTCCTTAAATACCTAAACTTTTGAATTGTTAACAGAATCAAAGCCGAATTGCGAAGCAAAAAACAGAAAGCAAATTTAAATGTGATCTATGTAATGAAAGTTACAAAGATTTGCATAAATTGACAGCCCACAAGCGATCTGTCCACAATATCTTTGAGGTGTTTGAATTTTGTGAGGTTTGTGGACAACAAATAATTGCAAGCCCAAAACATGGACAGGATCTAAGATCTCACATGCAAAACTGTCATCCTGAACAATTATCAGCATCAGTAAGTGACAATGTCTCCAGACATTAAATTCCCAAAGCATTGGACAGATATTTGTCTAGCTCTAACTGTTTAACTGACTTCAAAATCATGAGCAGCAATTAATTATTCTGCATTTTATTTAGGAGCCTGTTAAATCATCTGCAGTTGGAATGGGAACGACGCAAATAGCACATAATAAGCTTTCCTTGCCTCAATTATTGGAAATGATCGATGAAATCGGCGTAGAGTATCGTCATTTGAAGGGCCGAAAAAAGAAGAAGCCTGGAAATAAAATAGAAAGAAAAAGTAGAAAAAATAAAACAGTACCCGAGTCAGACACTGAAGCTTCTTCAGAATCCTCATCGGATGAAGACTGGATGTCAGAAGATTCTTCTGACGATGAAACTGAGAATTCAGAGGCTGAAATTGACGAAGGATTTTCTCAAGGAGCAGACACTCTTCCAGTCCGACCTCCCAAAATTTCAATAAGAAGCCTTGTCATCAACCCGAAAAGGTCAAGAAAAACTGCATCTAAAGCTGTTAAGGATAATAAAGCAAGAAAAGGTAGAACAGAGACCATGGAATCAGAACCTCGGAAACGAATTCAACACAGCTCTGATGACTTAAAGTTAAAAGTGTTAATGCCTTGTGTAGTTCTTGAAAGATGTGATCAGTTGGAGTGTAGTTTAGCTCAGACACGAACGATTTATTCTGAGTGTGAAAAACAGAAATAAACAAATCGAAGGTTCCACAATTTATAATCAGGTTGAAGTCAACTATAATTTAGTTACAGAAGTATCACCCACCCAGTCTAACCTGACCAAACACAACTACAGTATGCTAGTGCTAATTTAGCACTTCTAAATCCCAAATTAAATGTCGTACCCTTTATGGTAAGTACATTTAGTAAACTACAATACTTTAATTTATGTAAGTATATGAACGATATTGATAAGTGTGTTTCAAGTGATAAGTGAGTTTATGCAAACCTTTTGGTACACTTTAAACGTTCTTTGCTGGGTGCCGATGTAATCGATAGAGCAAAATTGTTTTAAACCTTCTTGTCCTAATTAAAATTTTGGATGTACTTTTAAAATTAAACAATAAATTACCATTGTTGACACATAAAGGGTGATAATTCATAATGATTGATCATAATACGCTGTGACGACTGCCAGCTCTAACACTAAACCCCGCTCACAGATCGCGGGAAGGACGTCCAAAACAAACAACTGGAATCTCCAAGGAGAAAGACATCCGTCTTCTTCGAGTAACCGGCTTGGACAGTACATCCCTTCCGGAGTATTCTACTTTATATATATATATTTCATTTCAAGTTTTTCGTTTGTTGTTTATCCACGGAATAAATTGTTCTCTCGAGTTGAACCTGTCCTTAGTGATTTTGATCTTATCCCCCGTGTCACTGGATTTCAGTGGAATCCAGCAGTCTCCTCATTTGGTATTAGTCAGATTATTATTCTTTCTCATTTTACTTTCGGGTTTTCAGGATTAGAACACTCATCATTTATTCCCTCATCCCCAGTCATTACGAAGGATTAAAGATTACTGATCCACTGCTGTCCCCAAACTCACCCACCCCGGCACAACGCTGTGACTCACAAACAAGACGCTGCGATAACAATAACAGCGTTGGTTAAGCTCTGAAGTTTTATTTGCTAAATTCCCACTTCGCCCCATTCAGATTTGTCGATTGGCACGGAATTCAAATTCAAATTATTTATTAAATTCTGAAATGGTTCAGGTATAGAAATATTGATTTTAATTGTTAGGTAACTTCTACAATCAACGATTATTTCTCTTTGAATAATTTAAAACTAAAGAGGTATGATCGTTCCACAATCTGTAATTGCGTCTGTGTAGGCCGGGATTGTTGGAATAGTAAACATTTATTAGCTTTGGGGTAAGAAAGAAATGTAATGTGATGTCGTGATGTGTAAATAGAAACGGGCAACATAACATGACATAATGTACCGATTTCAGATTTTGGACTCGATATGAATTTGGGAATCAGCAATTCGATTTTCGCATTTGACCTTCTTGCACCACAATCAATCAATCGGCAAAACGGATAAGACCAGTGGGAGTGAAGTCTTCAAAACTTCATGTAAGTTCATGTAACTCTTCACTCAACTTAGGTAATGTCAAATTCAAAATCTCATGAGAAACATCATACCGTCTAATAAAATACACGTCTAAGAAAATATCGTTTCAGCCGTCTAATTGTTGTGTATAATACTTTGCAGATTTAAAGCCAAATTGTATCAAATTTGAAGCCGGAGTCAACATGTCATCCCCCAAGTATAAAAGCGGATCAGATAGTGATAGTGAAGCTGACAAGAAAGTTATTAATAAGAAACGGAGAGAGAGAGCTGGCAGGAAAGCAGAAGAGGAAAGAGATTTAGAATGTGAAAAACGGAAACTAAGGGCTTTAAGCCGAAAAATCAACATGACAGAAGAAGAACGGAAGATTGAAAGCGAAAAGTTGCGCATACGAAGATTAAAACGCAAGAATGTAATGACTGAAGAAGAACGGAAAATTGAAAACCAAAAAGTTCGGGAGAAAAGATTGCGACAATCCCTTCGAATGTCTGAAGAAGAAAGAAGTACAGTACTGGAGAAACGGCGACTCGCAACTAAAATATCCCGTGCCCTTCAAACCCCTGAAGAGCGAGAACAGCGTCTTAAAAGAGAGCGAGAAAATAAAGCAATGCGAAGACTCAAAGGGAAACAGCAATTGAAACCCCAAAGCGTAGAAATCTCGACATATACAAATGACCAACAACAACAGTACCCACGTAATTCACCAATCATTTTTAAAACACCTTCGGCAACGGTCTCTTCTGATATCAGACGGGTCGAAGACTTGGCTGAAGTTAGTATCAAAATTGAAAATGAAGAAGTACCAGTTGATATGTCTGATCTTTCAGAATTCACTTTCCAAGTTGCTGAGGGATTAGTTGACCCTCTGTCCGTTTTTCCGTACGAGACTGCTGAAATGAATTTAACGTTGGTCAAAGAGGAAGAGGAGTCTACGGAAGAATTTTCAGACAGCAGCGACGAAACGGATAGCGACGAAGATGCTGAAGAAAACAGCTACATGAAATCTACCTGTCGCAGAACATCCCAGTTGAGTACACTTAAAGCCCGGGCTAAACTTGCCAAGCTTAGAGTAACAGGAAGAGGGGAGAATGTAGAAGCCAGAACTGGTCGATTGGCCAAAATGGCTGAAAAGAAAAGCATGATTCGTCAGTTAAAATCTAAGTACTTCGAAGAATATTCTCGATACAAAGAAACAGCTCGACACAGTAGAAATAAAGAACCCATGTATACTAAATTAGTTCACGTGCCTCCAGAAAAACAGATTGCCGGAATTGTTGAGCTTATCAAAAAGAAAAACATTTCATTGACAGGTGAAACTCCGGAGCAGCGAGCTGCCCGAATCGTTGAAGACTTGCAACGAGAAAAGGGTACAAGAAAGTTAGAGGGGACCAAAAAAATACGAGAGAAGCGAAAAATTAGAAGGAAATACATTCCAAAAACGAGTTCCAAAGAACGACGAGCCCTTGAGACACCTGAAGAGAAAGCTCGGCGGATAGCAGCGCGGACGGCTTCATCAATAGAAAAGAACCGGATGGAGAGAGAAGAGAAGAGAATATTCCAGATCATGATTGATACAGAAAATCCAGTCCAATGCCTTGAGAAAGATGAAGCTACTCCAGATCTCCTGAAACGTTATCGACATTTCCAATCTAGATTGAAGAAAGTTCCAGACTACTTGAAAGAGTGGAGACAAATGATCAACTCCTTCTCTCTCAACTGTCTCGACACTGGCCTAAATGAAGAGTCTCAAGAGAACCAGAATAAACGACACGCTGAGCAGAATGAGAAACTCAAGCAGTTTCTCAGTGTCCACGAGGAAACTATGAAAGAGTGTTTCTCGAAGCGAAAAAATGTAGTCAATGACACCTTCCCAAAGATAAGAGCTAACGCGAAAAAAATCCTCTCAGAAGAAGAAAGGGAAACCCGACGAAGAATCATCAATGACAGCAGACGACAATGCTACTTAAAAATGAAAGAAGAAAGGGGATTTTTTATCAAATCAAGAGGAGCACGAACTCATTTTAGTAACTTTAATAAGTCAAAACGAATAACTGGTAAGCCAACGGCTAAAAAGGAGTCGTTGCGTTTCCAAGAAGAAATTTTCAGACCCAAAAAAAAGGTATTTAATCTGTGTAAATAATTATACGATAATTTATTTTGATCCTTTAATTGTGATCAGGGAATATTTTAGTTAACAGGGGCAGCAGCTAAATTTTTGGAATCTAATGCTATGGCTTCCACTTTTTCTGGTATGCCCCCTTCATCTACGATGTCAACCAATGCTCTATTTACAGAAAATAATTCAGCAGCCGCATTAGCCGCAACAGGCCAACAATGGCATTCTCAGACATTATGTGACGCAGCAGATCCAAATATCCCATCTGAATCTCGTACAAGTCGTACACCAGATCAAGAGGAAGACGGTGGTGATGATTGGACGCCTATGTCGCAATTTGATGCTGAGTCTTATGCCGTCCAAAATCATGTAAAACTGTCAACAGTTTTGTTTAGCTTATTCTTAAAGAGGAAGATTTAACGTTTCTCATTCTTTTTTATTGTTGTAACACAGAATCAACGTCAATCTCTTGGAAGCCACCTCTTTCCTGATGTAAATCATTCCAACCATCAGCATCATTTAGCCGCTTTAAATGATGACTTGTTTCATCAGTTGATTCATGTTACTCCTCAAAATGTTTCCAATTCTTGTGCACCTCAAATGTCCTTCCATCATCGACCGAGTGGAAGTTCGAATTTTATTCAACCGTTGCACCTACAGCACCAGCAACACCTATGGAATCCGTATCCGGTACAATCAGTGGAGGAGCCTTTGAACTACTCAATTCCATATATACCTCACTTACAAAATGCATTGGTAAGTGAAATAATACCTAGTTTAAAAGCCAATTTTGCTATGACTGACTGATTTGATTTGCATATATTTAGGTTCCATCAGCCAACCATGCTTCTCAGAGTAACCTTTACAGCAGAAATGTTCAGAATATTCCTCAAACCTCCTTGGCGGATCTTGTGCATGTCACAAAAGAAACTGATGTCGCATTTCCAACTTATTCAGGAGAAAAAATTAAGAAATCGCGACCACGTATTGCTAACATATCAAGCCCAAGGTCTGCAGAAGAAGTTCCGATTCCATCAGCTATCCCGTTGGTTATTAAGCTAGTGAAGACCAAGCTGAAGTGTCCTAATTGTTCAATGCTGTTCAAGACAACCTTAAGGTGCGGTTGGCACATCAAAAGATGTTCCAAAATCAAAAGATCATTTTCTTGTACATTGTGTACAAACACCTATGCAAGCAGCTATACATTAGTAAATCATATCTGGAAGTGTCACTACCAAAATAAGATGCACAAATGTCCTTTATGTGCGAAGGAGTATTCCCAAAAACGTGAATTAGGTATCCACATGAGAAGACATCCAACTGAACCGAATTCGGTAAATTGTCTAATATTGCGGTTGGGTCTTAACATTTAACAATTAAAGAAATATAAATATAAATTTTTTTACAGTATATCATGGGAAGTACGAAGTATAAGGTTTCTGTAGAAAAATTTTGGTGTGGTTTGTGCCCTTCGGCTTTCGATTCATATTTGAAGTTAATCATTCATCGACGAGGTCACCAGTACGTGTGTCAAATTTGTGGCATAATATTAAAGAATTCAGATCATCTTATTGATCACAGCCTTCGGTGCCACTCAGACGTAAGAAATCATAATTCATTGAAGGCATTTGCCAATATAACTAATTTTCAATTAGTTCATTAAAATTAAAATCAATCTAATCGCGTAATATTTAATTTTTAGAAAAGCTTGAGTCTCGAGAGTTTGTGCGAAAGCTCACATATGTTTGTTCAGGAAAGCGGAACGATGGAATTATTTAATTGCCGGATTTGTGACTCTCATTTTTCGACGAAGCAATTCTTAGCTTTACACGTAGCTGGAGGTCATCCGCTCGTGGATGACTCAAAAACTTCCTACACATCCAGTTGCAGTTGCTGTGATATAAAATTCCGTTCTTCGTATGATGTAGATAGGCATTTAAAACACTGTGAGCTGAGAAACTTCAAATGTTTTTGGTGTAAGGAAAAGTTCTACGAAGACGATCTGCGGCTCGATCACATGATCAAATATCATTACGAGGAGAAATCGGTGAGTGTTGAATTAATTATCGAAATACATTATGATATTATTAAAATGATTTGTTTTACTCAGATTCCAAGGAATATTCATGGTGGATATCAAATTTTTAAATGCGAGTATTGTCGACGTTCCTTTGATTCAATTTTTCGCTTACGATCACATCTTATGGCACGGCATATTTCTGCTACTACTAAAAAGTCTTTAACTGAGGTAAGCTATAAGTCTATGGCATGATCTTCGGTTAAGCATATCAAGTCGCTGTGTTTGATTCTAATTAAAATCGTTCGTGTATAGGTTGAAAAGGTGAGAGAACAGTCTCAGGAAGAATCGAATTCAATAAATGCAGTCAGTGAAGTTGCAGGAACTGCTGAAGTAAACATAGAAACCTCAGAAATTCCTGTGACTGTCGGGAATGTGTTACCTGATATTTCAACACCAGCGGATGAAACGTTGATGTCAGTCGTTGTCTACCCTTGTCAAATCTGCATTACAAATTTTAAAACGAAAGATTTCCTTGAAAAACACATGAAAAGCGCACATAATTCCAAGTACTACGACCGACTCCGAGTCATTTGTGATGTCTGCAACAAGCGTTTTGCTATGGAATCTCACCTACAAAGACACAAGAAGATTTTTCATAGTCACGGAGATACTGAGTCATATCCTTGCCCACATTGCGAACGAGTCTTAACAAGCCCGTCGAGGCTCCAACAACACATCAAACTTATTCATGAAAATCCGCATCCTAATAGTAGAATGCTGGTAAGTTTTTTTCTTATGACTCGAAGTTTTCCTCATAAAAGTCCATAAATAACTGAACTTTGAAATTTTTTATAGAACCGAAGGCGAATTGGGAAGCATCAGCCAGAAAGGGAATTCAAATGTGATGTTAGCAATTGCCAGGCGAGTTTTATAACTTTGCCAAAGTTAATGGCTCACAAAGGAATTGTGCACAATATGTTCGAAGTTATCGAGTTCTGTGAGGTTTGCGGAAAACAAATAATGCCAAGCATGGAGACTAAGCAGGGTCTGAAGTATCACATTCGAAAACATCATCCTGACCATGTTTCTGTATCAGTAAGTTATAAATGTTATTCCATGTGTTTCCAAAAAACAGTTTCGATATTTTTTTCCATAATTCTTAAAATGAACAATTTATTTGTAATGGTAGTTCAATTTAATTTTTTTACGGTTTTGTTAGCTCATCATCGAACATTACGTGGTAATTTATCATTCTGAATTTTGCATTCTAGGATGATGTTGCATCTTCATCTCACTTTGGTTTTGATCAGACCCCGCTCAAGAAACTTTCCTTGGCACAAGTATTTGAAATTACAGATAAAATCGACGAAGAGTACCGGCTCTCTAATGGCAAACAAAATAAAAGGCTTCGAATCAACGACAGAATGAAACGACGTAATAAAAATAATAGGAGATCACCGGAGGCAGACTCGGAAGCTTATTTAGAATCTTCATCTGATGATGACTGGCTATCACAAAATTCTTCTGACGACGAAAATGAAAATTCTGAGAATGACGTCGACGAAGCGGATTCTTCACAAGCTGGCACTCTTCCATCAGTTTCAACACGACCTCCCAAGATTTCCATGAGCAGCTTTGTTATAAAGCCAGACAAGTCAAGGAAAAAATCTGTATCTGCAACCAGAAAAACGAGAAAAAAGAAGAATGCACTCCAGAAATCAATTCAACCGGCACCTAGTAATGTAAAGTCGAAATTGATGATCCCTCATGTAGTTCTTGAAAGATGTGATTAACTGGTCCTAAGAGTAGCTCAAAGATAGATCAAAAAATGCCTGGAAACGACATTTAAAAAACATCCAGAAAAAGTATTTGCTTTAACGGGCACGGTTGACGGTCATAAAATTCTGCAGCGTAAATTAATGCAGAAGTGACGATCAATAATCGCAAAAAAAAAATCGATTTGATTCGTTTCGATAATCTTCAGACATTGAATTATCAATCATAATTTAGCATTGCGCTTCTGGGAATTTACCAATTCCTAACGAAGTCTACTTCATATTTATCAGTTTTGCACGTGGTATTTTGACATATGCATGAGCAATGCATATTAATTTTAAAAAAATAAACTAATTGATATGAATACTAAAGTTTAGATAAAAGGTATGGATTTCATAATTTCATGTTCCGAGTTTATGCCAAAATTTTGTACATTTTAACGTTCACAATGTTCACATTCTACTACAACATAAGTTTGTTTACATATCTTGAATTTCTGAGAATCCTTTTTTAAACTTGAGCCAATAAATTGCCACTGATTCCTGCAAGGACAATAGGCCAACTAGATTTGAGATAAGTTATAGCATCAGACTTGCCACTGCGTTTCTTGCACCCGATTCCTGTCTTCATACACGGGTGTTTTCCATCCCGCGGGTAACAGCAAGTCTGAATAGAGCACGAGAATTCACTCCCGCAGTCACATTCCTCTCCGTCCTCAATAATCCCTAGAAGACGAGAGATTTTTTCTCAACCCAAAAACGAAAGTCAACATAAGAAATGTAACCCATGAATTTGAAAAGTCCCAACCATTTCCGCAGAAGGGATGTTTGTCGGTTTCGAAGCAGGCAGACTTGCATGACTCCAAAGTCTCAGCTATCCCTTTCTTGGAGCAAGGACTAAGAGATCTTTCTTCCATGGTCACATTCCGTAGCACATTCGGCCACATGAGGTAATGCCGCTCAGTACCGTTGTCCACAAATTGGTCACAAGCATCTTGACCCGTTCCGTCCGGCCCAGCCCCCAAAGCCTTGGCGAGCTGATTCGCCGTAAGATAAGTCAACTGTTCCTCGCTGATCGTCCCGAAACCTCCCGTCTTGTTGTTCGCAGAGATGAGGATGAGGTTGTTGAACTGGTCGTCAATTTGGACGGCGCACACTCCTCCAGGAGTTGATTGTTTGGCTAAATCAATATCAAAGCGTTCAATATGCAAGGTCAAGATTTTGAAAGCTTATTTTAATATGTGACTATTGGAGCTGCGTACCGGAAGAAGCTTTAGCGTTGATATCACCAGGAAGCCTTTTCATGGTATAGGTAATGCCGACGCAGCAATCTGAAAAATCTATGGTGGACAAGGATCCAAAAAATATCTCGAGGTCATCAGCACTCACATCTTCGGTTCCAGAGTCAGGATATATCCATTTGGAAAACTGTGGGTCGTAGTCCAAGCCAACGTTATCCGGTTTACCGTCACCATTCCAGTCAACAGCTCGGAAGATCCAAGAGACTCGATCAATCATTCGTCCCAAGAGATGAACGGTCGTTTCATGCACCGGTACTTTGGACATGAAATGTTTCAGAAAGAGTTTGTCTGCTGCTAGACAGACTTTGCAGAGGTAACCGCCTTTCCTTTTAATTTTTAAAGATTTAAACCGGATCTTTAAGGTTATAATTTGTTAAATACATTACAGAGATTTCAAATATCTGTGATACCTGCCGGTATTGAAGGCTGGGGTAGGAAGAATGCATCCATAGCTTGTTTCAGACGTAAAGGCTGAAACTGCCACAGCTCCTTCGTGCTCCTGCAGAGTGTCCACTTGGTTTCCTTGAAAATTTTAAAATCACATGATTCAATACTTAAGTATTATGAATCAAAGCATCGTATGCCCGATTGAATATACAGGGTGTCCCAGGCCATTGTTCGAGTCTTTAAAAATCGGTATTTCCAAAACTAATCGAGCGATTTTGA
>JAQFYM010003023.1:0-20411 GCA_034694785.1 Agrenia bidenticulata | reverse complement strand
AGACCCCCCAGAAAAAATTTTACTGCATATCTGGGGGGGAGAGAGGAGGGGACTGACCCCCCTAGTTTTATATTAACTTTTACCTACGGCTTAAAAAAAAATAATAGTCGAGAATGTGCCTGGGATTTAAAATGTTGTAACTCGTAATGGTTTTTATAAGTACAGATTATGCAGATTAGTAATAAATTTTAATATAAAAGCTTGGCACAAAATACCGAATATTGTATCAGTTAGCAAAAAATTATATACTATTAAATTTTATAAAAAAAGTTTTTTCGCAAAAAAAGGGTCGTTTTTGAATGCATTGTATGATAACATGTTTAGAATATACAAATTGTATTCACGGTGTTTTTTTGTAGATATTTTTATGCGTAAAGCAATTAGTTTAATGTGTGCATTGACCTCCTGATTAACCTAAATTATTAATGTAATGTATATATTGTTTGTATAAAACTATGTAAGTATGTAAGCACCTTATGCGAAGAAGCATAGTTTTCTATAGATTAAAATTAAAAAACTAGAAAAAAATTATAAAGAGGCAACAATTAATCAATGCATCAAACCTAGATGTTTCAGCCGCATATGCATGTATTTTAAATAGTGTTGCTGTTGCATACAAATATGTATTATTAGCGTAATACAATTTTTTCTATCCTTGAATTTTCGTAAAAAGGCATAAAAGATATTTAAAGTGTTTATTCGGTCACTTAACATTACAAAAACATTTTTAACTTTCACGGGCATTTGTATTGTTTTTTCCATATATTTGATGCTAAAAACACATGATTATAGAAATAAAACTCATAAAACAATGTATAAATAAATGAATCCAATCGAAAGCAACAAATAAAACACCATTTCGCAGCATTGAATTTAGTTAAACTACTGTAGACTGCCTTTGTAGAAATTTACAGTGTAAAAAGCGTAAAAATATGACAAAAAAGGCTTTTCTGAAAAAACATTTTTTATTGTTTTAACTAACAACTTTTTATAAAAAGTAACTAAGCAGTGGCAGTTTACACAAAATTAGCACACAAAAGACAAGATTGACCCAGTACAAAATTTTTTGTTTTATGAATTTAAACAAGAGTGTATTAAAATTTTTTTTTTAAATATGTATTACTGCTATTTTGTATTTTTTTTAAAAAAGCTTTTTTCTGATAAAAATTGTGTGACTCCTATAGAACAAATAAGAATATCAGCACTGTTTACAAGCACGTAAAGCAAAAGAAGTACCGCTAGCATTGTTTATTCTGTGTGGACCTTATAGTTTGAATCTTATTTGTAACAGTGCAGCAGAATCATGTAAAGAAGCAATTACATTTTACAATATTTTTTAGAGATTATTTGTGTTTTTTGCAAGGATTACGCATCATTTAGACTCTTTAACACAAAATCTTGCCAGTAATAATATCAAACTAACTTTAAAGGCCTTATCAACAACAAGATGGGCTGTAAAAGCAGATGCGCTTAGACCGTATAAAACAAAAATATATAACCATAACGTAAACGCTTGTAGAATTTGCATTCGTCATTGATAAAAAGTTAGCCACACGAGTAGATGCAAATATACTATTGAAAATTATAAAAAAGAAAAAAACTATATTTATTACTATTTTGTAAGCCGAATATTTTACATAAAAACGATTTGGGTTATTAAGCACTTCAGGAGGTTGACTGCACAATAAATACATGTGATAAGCTTTATAAATCATTGGAAATATATTATATGAATATTCAGATGGATAGTGCACGTTTTACAGTCGATTATAATGATTTATGTACACGAATCTCAAATTTATTTACAAAAAAAAATCTAGCGAATCCCAATCAAAAAAAACCAAAAAAAAGCATGGAAAGAACACCCGATCATCTATAGATAATGGTACAAAAATAATATTAAATGTTATCGGCTGCGTAAAAACATGCAATAGTAATTAGAAGAGAGGCTGTTTAACAAAGTCTTTGACCCTTTAGAGTTTATATACAACAGATAGAAATTGTAAAGAAAATAATTGAAGGCATATCTTTTCTAAATTTGACAGTAAAAGATTGCATTGATGCAGCGTATTTTGACTCTGAAGTGTAACATTTTTGTGCCTGTAATAACCGTAAGACTTCAAACTTGAAAGGATTTGTTATTATGTATAAATTACAACAGAAATGAAATAAATGTTTCCAAATGTATATATCCTGCTTAAAATTTTATATTTCATGGCCGATTTCAAATGCAAGTGGTGGACGCTCGTTTCCGCCCTGAAACGCCTAAAGAATTATTTACAAAGCACAATGACTAACGATCGTTTTAATGCTCTTACATTGATTTATATACAATATAAAAAATAAAAAATAAAAAACCTAGATATAAGGTAATAATAAAAAAATTCTTTAATGCAAAAGAACGGAAGAAATTCGAAATTAAATTTCAAGTGATTAATAAAAAATGTCAATAGGGTTATTTTGTTATTCTTTTACTACAAAAATATCGATTTAAAATCATAAAATTAAATACGCTAATGTAAATTTTTCCACCTTTCTCTATACAAAGCAATAAGTTTTTTTCCGTACAATAAAAAAATAACGGTTATTGGTGTAAGACTGAATGTTTGACCCAAACCATTAATAATAGTCTTGTTAATAAGAAAAAATTATATTATGTTTCTAGCTTTTCTCCTTCAAATACGTATTGACGATAACAAGAAAGACAATGACAAAAATAAAAGTAATGGATACAAAAAAGAAAATACAAATGATGTTTGACTGCCTGAATGAATGTAAAATAATGATATATGAAGTAGAAAAAAAAATTGAACTTTAAAGTATAAAATGAAAAATAAGAACATTGGACGTAACGAAATAAGGGCAGAGATGTAGAAAACAGATATAAGAACATGAAAAAAAAAGAAAACGGAAATGTAAATACTACATGGTAGATATAGAAGCAACCAATATTACAGTAAGAAAGAACGTAAAACAAAATAATTTTTTTCTAGAAGCGAATATCCAACTTTAAAAATAGAAAGATGCACACAATGAATAGTAGTTGTAAGTATACAGCAATAACAACTGACCGAAAAAGTTATTGTTTAATACTGCAACATAGACATGGTGTTGATTAGAGTTGCTGCAAAATGAATTCATCATAAAAGAAACAATAGAAAGGCTTACAAATAACGAGTAAAATAATAAAGATGTTGCACAGATTAACAGATAAAACGTATGACGTGCAAACTAAATACTTGCACCAGATTAGACCTATACAATAATTTTCTCTGCTGTTTTCTATTCTTTTGTTCTTAGGTCTCCCTCTTTTTCGAATAATTTTATGAAGCACTATTTCTGTTTTACGTATATTCTTAAACATCAATACAGCAAACCACTACAAGTATCCCAATTTTTACGACTTCGTATGATAGTATTTTCAGATAGGCTTGTATTTAAAAATTTTTCAGATTGTAAACAGCTAGTTCATGGTTTCAGGGAAATCTGTTTACAGCCGAAACATACATGAGCAAGACCCAGCCGTCAAATCAACTTAATGCAAGTCATCCACCATAAAAAGATTTATATTTTACTGAGTGATTTTACAATCTCAGGATTTTTTGATTTTGATGAATTGATTTGGAATAATTTTTAGGTGTCAATTGCATGCAAAATGTGTCCCCTTTTTTTGATTTGTTATACACATTTTGCTTCAAGTAGCTATGCATCCTTGTATCATCTGCATAATTTCATTGAATTAACGGCTTGATGGCGCTGTTCATTGATTCAGCTAGATAAGAAGTATTTTTGAAGTAGATTGAGCAGCTGAATAGAACAAAAGCCCATTGAGTAATATCAGATTTAGTTAAGTTTTACATCACGATTCTTTTTGGGATTTAAATGTTTTTATTGTGTCCTCGAAAATGCAGTTACCTTTGTCTTTGCTGCTTTATAAATCAAATCGTGTAGTTTATTATCTTTAAACTTACATTTGCCATGAAATGACGAAAACATTTAATTTTGCGAGAGCTAGAAAATACTGTTATTATACTCTTTTGTAATCCTTTTTCCCTATCGCTTTGCTAACACATGTTCTGGTTTTCCTATATCAAGATGTTCTTCAAAAAAAGTAAATACGTTTTTCAGTTAGATCCATTTTCACTTGTGACTATCGATTAGCCTAGCAAAACCGGATAATCTTCTACGTCTTGGCCTACAGCCGTAAGCAATGTAGAAGAGCCTTATTCGATAAAAATGTTTCATCGAGGTATATCAATTTTCTGTTGTTTGGAAGAAGGGTTTTGGAAAAGCCCCATGATACAGAAAATGCTTTAAATCGTTTCTCGGGGGCAAGTTCCAATTTACAGAAATCATTGTTGTTGTTATATAATATAGCAATAGATGATAAATTTTAGGAACCGGTTTCAGATTCAATATCATGCATGGTGGATTATTTTATTGCATATGAAGCTGATGAAAAAAAGCTACACAATGTTTTTAACTAGGCTCCACTACATCTTAAGGTTGCTTATAATCTTTTGTAATCACTTTATGAATAAAATATTGCTCACATTTCGTTTGTTACGTTTTTTGCTTTTCTTTACTTATTCACAACTATGCATCATGTTACTCTTAGTTATTTTTTTGTGGTGACCTTTTTTTTTAATATGAAAACTGCCATATAAAAGTGCAAGAGGGCGTGCGCATTTACACCAATATCTGTCTTTGTCTTTTTTCTTTACGTATACACCTTCATTCACGAAAAAGATGCTTCAAATAGCTTTTTTTGCATTCATTCAGGCTGTAAAAAACTTCTTTTGTGTCTATTTTGCATCCTTTACTTGCATACTTGTCGTTATCGTCCTTGTTATCGTCAATACTCGTTTTAAGAGAAAAAATAGGGGTAATAATTCAGATTTTTCTTATAAAAAAGGGTATGTTAAATAATTTGGGTTACAACTAAGGGTATTTAACGTGAAACCCCGCAAATTGTTACTGTACGAGTACTTTAGTTTGTATTCTATGATTAAAATACTATAGAAACATAAGAATCGATTCTCACGTTGATTTTATTTTAGATAGATAATAGTTGACATATTAATAATTCATGGTCAAAAAATCTCGTTAGTCTATATCATTTGCTGGCGAATGGTCGATTTTATATTAAACATTGAAGCAAAAGAGTAGTTTAGCCCCCCCTCAATTTGGGGCGAAGAAAAAATTTGCCCCAATTTAAGGGTAAGAAAGAAGATGGCCCTTAGAAAACTTCACGTTAAGTATATTTTAAAGATTCAAAAAATGCATAAACACATTAATTCACAATAAAAACTATATTCATTAATTCTTTCTTATATTGGATCTGTATAGACGTAGTCTAAGGTTAGGTTTATAGGGTCTGGTTAGGTTAATAGGGTTCTGGTTAAGTTAAACGGAGTCTAGGTAAGGAAAAGGGTTATTTATTTATTTATATAGCTTATAGTTGCATAGATTGCATCATTTATGTATTTTATTGTTCTAGAACTTTGTTTTTTTATACATATTTCCCGCCCTAAATTAGAGGGGAAGGGGAGGGGGTAAACTACTCTTTTACCAAAATTGATTATATATATATTATACAATATTTATCCCTACATATAAATTAAATAAAAAAAAAACTATTGAATTATTTACTGTAAGTTTAATATATAAATATTTTATGTATTAAAACAATTTTTTTTAATGTATAAGAATATTTTTAGTATGTCATATATCTATTTTTCAGATGTTAAATACATAAAAAATGCTAATTTCTATATTCATCATTGTTTATAATAATATTTTCTAATTACATAGACTCATATCTTGTCGTTGATACATGCCTATATTTTTAAGGCCTTATGCAGTTTTCAATTTGGTTAAACCTTTTGTTTCTTTGTTTCATATAGTCTTATAGTATGATTTTATATACCCCTTGTAACAACAAAGCTACTTGATGGCGGCTCGATCATCCATATGCAACCCTCACCAAAAAAAAAAGATTTGATATATAGTAATTAATGAATAGAGGTCATTGTGCATTCCTGACCAAAACAAGGTATATATACTTGATGGTTTGCTTTAGAAGTATTGCGATGTCTATACATGTAGAATTACTATGCAAATAGGAAAAAAAAATAGTATTTAAGAAGTAAAAAACAAACGAGTATCATTTATTTCAATGTAGTACATGCTGGTAGATTTATTACCCATAAGATTACATTGGACTGCAATATTAATGTGAATTATAAAAACCTGTATTTAAATAAAGAGACATACCGATTTTAATATAATTTTGATGAATTATATGCCAATGTTTTCTAAATTAATTTTATTCGTAGATAAAAGATATATATAAAAAATAATGTTGATATCTAAGTTATTCAATTTAGGGTTATTTGCAAAAACCCCATTTTTTTAGGTCAATTGGAAAAGATACACATTTCATAATTACAAATACGCGAAAATACCAATAGAAAATTATATTATTTGCAAAAATACCCATTTCAGAAAACTAAGAACAAAACAATACAAAAAATACCAATTAAACATTTAATAACCCAACATAACAAAAAAATAAGCGTAAAAATGAAAATCGTATAGAATTTATACACAAAAAAATAGCAAATTCTTTTTGATTGATTTCTTCGATTACTAAGTTACCCATAAAATGACACAGCCGGCCTAAGAAATAATATATCGAATGGATGATAAATTAAAGTCACGATAAATAGAATAAAAACATGCATATTTTAAGAATAATAATATCGCACTGACAAACAGGTAAGCAAAGGTAAAAACATATCGTACTTAAATGACAACAACACTGTATTAGCTACAATAATTTAAGACAGCAAAACCACAAATAAAACTTTGAAGAAACAGTAGAATAACAAAGAATGAAATTTAAACCTACAATAAAAACATTAATATTTTCAATTTTTCATTATTTATAAGCTGCACAATTTAATATGCGTAAATTTTGTAGGAGCATCTTTTGAAAGTAATATTGGAATTGCAAGACTTGCACAAAACATTTTTGTCCACAACAAATATGCCTAGAGATTTGGTAAAGTGCATAAAAAACTATACCATTATGTGCAATAGTGTATATTAATTTTCTTTTAATGTTTTTATAGAAGCTTACTTCATGGTCACGACCTAACCGAGAATCGCCTAATTGGAGTGCTATAAAATTTTAGAAATACTAAAATATAGTTCAAATATTGTTTTTTATTTATAATATTGCCATATAAAGATAATATACCTGATGGAATAAACGGATAAAATTCAAAAAAATGAAATTGCAGTATAGAAAAATTAAGATAATAGATGGTAATAAGTGAAAGGTAGTGTTAGAGGTATATTGCATAAATTTAATCCTAAGCAAAAAAAACAAATATAAAAAAAGTAAATATCAGTAAAACTGTATTTTTAATAGCTTGAATTATCACTTAGTTTTGTTTCATCTATAGTACTTACATTTTTATCTATAAAAACATATATATTTTCTTTTTTTGTTACATAAAAAATTGCTATTCTGCAAATTAAATAATATTTCTTGCTTAACAGAAGCCCTTTTATTGGCTTTTTTATACTGCAACTGCGTATCCTTTTTTGCTTAGGTCGCCCTTTGCCCGATTTAATTTGAGGTGGTTTTATTTTGTGTGATCCAGTGTTTTAATATTAATCGGAGTCATGTTATTTTTATAATAGGATAGGAAAACATCAGTGCTATAGTAATTCGTAACAATTTTTTCAGGTCTTAAATTAAAAATATTACACGCTGATATAAAATGGATACAAGGAATAAGAAAACGGATTTGACCAATTGCATGTACATGACGGAACATCCAAAGGTACTTTATGTTTACGTGTAACAAAAAAGGTATGTTTTGAAGACTGTACAACTTTGAAACCTTTTGACAAGTGTTTTTCTTGGGATAAAAATTGTTTCGGTAGTGTAAATATAGGACCATTGATCTTCTACGCGTTTTCTGTCCTTTTAAAATAGGTTGCATAGTTAAGGTAAATATTTGGCTTTTCATATCTAGAACTGGCAATTACCGTGCTTCCAAGATATAAGAATTGTGAGATTACGAACATTTGCTATACAGGTTGCCGTATTTGCTATACGGCCGAAACTGCAAAGACCCAACTTTCCGTGGTAAATTTCATTAACTAATTATACGCATCGTAATTCAAAATTTTAATTTTATTGTACATTATATTAAATGTAGAGATAGTAGTTGCCTCTATAGATTGCTAGAATCAAAAGACATCAATTTCGCATTTTTAAATCTTAGTTAAAAATTTGCCGCGAATACCTTACGCAGATTAATTTTTGAACTTTATTTAGAATCGGATCTACACTCTTTTGATGTTTCATGTCGCAGTCACTCATTACAACTGTTTCATTATTGCTAAACCTTATATTTTTTTCCAATAAATTTATAAAAAATTGCCAGTTTGATGCATTTTCTTAGGAAACAATGCAACATTATAGCGGAAAATATGATTTTTCCCGTCCTGTGTAATTGCTGTTAGCAGTTTTTTGCTTTGATTGTTTCTTTAAGAATGTACATTTGAGATACAATATTTTTCTATTCATTTTCTAAAATGTTACAGAATTCTCATATATTAGGCAAAATATTCTAAAAACAGCTGTTTCATGTTCGATAACTGCTTTATGCTTCAATTTATTAAGTTCACATGGCATAGAAATTTTGATATCAAAATCATTTTGGACTGGATTTCCCAATTTCTTCTTTATCAGTGCCTTGTGTGCGTAGAGGCACAAATCGCGGTTGAAAAATATTTCCAACCTAATTCTACGATTTTTTGTGCTGTAGTATTTGTATCGGCTACATTGAAATCTAACAGGAAATTTTATATCTTACGAGAATTTTCATTTATATTTTGGCTACAAGAGTGATCTTCTTTATATACTGTAATCTGAAACAGGTCAAGTTTGTAGCCCCAGGAAAACCGCAAAACAAATTTGGAATGCTTAATCTACATTTAAAATACATTCGCGTTGGATCTCTTCTTTCCATATATACAATTTCTGTTGATTCGTCAGCAATATTCGTAATAGTATTTTAAAATACATTTAAATTGTCAAATTTTGTTTTTTTACTTATTTTACGTGCATTTGTATATATCATCCATTCGATATATAATCTCTTGCAGCGTGGTGTCATTTTATGGGTACTAGATAATCGAAGAAATCAATTAAACAGAATTTGCTATTTTTTTGTTTATAAATTTCATAAAATGTTATACTTACGCTTAGTTAGTAGTTATGTTGGGTTATTTTATGTTTAATTAGTGTTTTTTGTATTGTTTTGTTCTTAGTTTTCTAGAAAGTTTTTTTTTGCAAATAATATAATTTTATATGGGTATTTTTGCATATTTGTAATTATAAAATGGGTATCTTTTCCAATTGACCTAAAAAATGAGTACTTTTGCAAATAACTCATTAATTTATAATACACTCTATTAGAAAGGAATAAATTAAAAAGCACTTTGATTTTGGCTTATTAAAAAAGAAAAAAAATTAAGTTCGATTATTAAAAATATTAAATTTTAACATATTTTCTGTTATAAAGATAATGCATTTGTATTTTACTTTTTTTTTAAACAGCATTTAAAATTTTTGACCATAGATTTTAATGGGAGTAAAAGTTTGTGTTAAAATCAATTTTTATCCGCTATTTAATGCATGTGTTTTTATCTTAATTATATATTTGCATAAAAGAATAGTTGTTTTGTTTTTTTTGCGATGTCTTCTTCTATAGAAATAAGATATGCTTTCGTAAAAAACAATATCTTTTGGTTTGACTTTTAGAAATGCATTATATTTACAATTTCCAATACAACCCATATAACAATTAAATCATTTTACTATAAATCTGTGCAGTTTTTGTCTTTAATATTAACGCATATGTCTTACAGTATCTTTTTTGACAAAAACCTAATATAAATTACAAAAATCAAATATCTTGCTATCAAAACCTAGATGATACATAAAAAAGCAAATTTATTGACAATACTATTTTTAAACACAAAATATATGGTTAAATTAAAAATGTTCAGTATATTAAAAATATTATACAAAAAAATTTAAAAAGAGGGGCTCAATTTTTTTTTGCCGCGGGCCATCCTGTTTCTTAGTGTGCCCCTGGCTATACTCTTGATTTGCACGACTTGACGATAGTCAAAGGTAGACAGATCTTGGCTGTCTTTACCAACAGAATAGTTTCGCCAGTTCTTTTTCTATATCCCCAATGGTATCAAAGTGGTCAAAACATCTAAGTGTAGAATTCGAATGTTTCTCCTGTTTTTTCTACTCATTGCGCAGAATTTGCCTACACGTGCAAAAGATAAAAACAGCTTGTAAATGCGATTTAATTATGTGAGTTATAAAAGAAAGTTTCTCTATGCAATAAATGACGTAAAAAAATAATTAAAGATAAAAACTATACATTTTATGTAGATTCTCGTCTTCCCTATAGTAATTACAAGTTTTTAGATTGTCAGGTGTATTTTTTCGTACACTTGACAAAAAACGAAGAACAATATTTGGTGTTTAAAATGTAAACTAAAACGTAATATTGCAAATTAGTAGCAATACGATATAATTTAAAACAATTAAACAAATCATAAATTCATCTGTGTACAGTTTTTGATATTATCATCTTATAAAAAGGGAATGTTTTGAATGTTTTTTGAATAATTGTTTAGTTCTTAGCCTTGTTCTTTCTATGTATACGATAATTATTTTTTCTTATTCAAACCACAATAAAGTGCTACGTTTATTTACAAAGAAAACCGCATAAAGGTATCGAAAATACGGAATTATGTCCACGCATATTTCGGCAGCAACGGTATGATTTACAAACTTTTATATTAAATTTTGCGACAAACAAATTTTTTTATCTCCAAAATGATAAAAAAACCATATAAAAAGTATATCAGTGTTTTGCAACCTAGTTTTTGGCCAGATTTGTAATTATTTACATAACCTGTATATTTTTGTATTTAAAATGTCTTTTATAGAGTTACAAATACGAAATTTGATGCCTTCTGTCTGAATTTAGCCTATAAACAAGTTAATCTGTTGTGTTAATATTCAAAAGTGTTTATATTAAAAGGGTGATAATTTTAGTATAAGTTACTACCGTTTACCGTATTTTTTACACACTTATACCAGAGAAAATGAAAAGCTACAATACAGCATCTTATATATAGTTCGTACACGTAGTAACTGATTTTTTTTTTCTTTTTAGGTTTTCTAAAAGTATATTTAAAAGGATACAAAAAGTTGTTAATTATAAATAAAATATAAAGTCGTTATAATACGTAAACAGACACAAACTAAATTATAGAGTTCAAAAGGTGCTTGTTGGCTTTTGTATGCTATAAACTGGTATTTTTTGTCATGCAGACAAGTTTAGTCAATAAAGGTTGTACAAGAAAACGGTAATGTTTTTACAGTTTGATTTTTATATTGGCCATTTTTTGGCAACGTTTATTTATAGTATTTGCATAAATGCAAATGTAATTAAGCGCAAAACTGTTTTTATTTTGTATATAGCAACTCCAAGAGTACATTTACATTACGCTTTTTTACTAGATTACAAGCGTGTATTCACATAATATGATCATATATATTATCATGAAGATAAAATGTTAGTTTGACGATTCAACCTTTTTGTACTAATATGAAGGTTAAAATGTACTACATTTACTAACAAAATTTTAAAAACATACGCACTTTTAAAATGTCGCAAAATGCAGCTTGTTTATAATATGTTTTTAAGTTACCTTGTAGTTTAATTACACATTTATTATTATTTTTGCACGCTTAATGCTGCTTTTTTGTAGTTTAAAGCCACTATTTGTGTGAATTAATTTTTTTAGTAAAAGCGCCGTAATGAAAAAAAGCGACCAACCACGTGACTGTCTGAATTTTTTACCATGTAAATTGTTTTATGATATCTTTTGATTTCTTCAGTATTACACATACATGATTTTGAAAGGTTTCTAGTTTCCTTTTTTCATAACATATAAAAGTGCATTTTGTATATTTATTTTTTTTATATTCCTTTTTTGCGTTTAGATTGAGTTTTTGTTTGCAATAGACGACAAAAAATTGTTAAAGACTGAAATGTAGGCTTTGACGGAGTAAAAGAATAAACAGGACTATAGGTCCCAGCAATGATATATAATCATGTGGCTGGTTTGCCACTTGACAATAATTTGGTCTATAGCTGGCACACACTTTAAATTATTTTTTTACATTCGTAAATAGTTTTTTTTTTGTTATTTTTTATCCTTTTTCTTTGATGGCATAAAATTTTTCGGTGTCTTATATTATAATTAAAGCACATATTTTGTTTACGGAAATTGATAGATAGTCAACTTAAACATATGTTTTGTCTGAAGTGTAACGAATGACAAAAGTGGTGTTTTGAGGGCACATATTTTACAGGTATACAAAAAATTCGTTGAATACATTTGAATGGTTATAAAATCTGATAGATTCGCTAGATGCAAAAATAAATATTATCGAAAACAAAAAACCCTCACTAAATTGAAACATTTGTAACTTGAATTTTTTTTTAAAGTTGTATATATTAACAAAAAAACTTTTGCGAATTATACGGATTTTAAAGCTTATATTTTAAACCCCTCTTTAAACTTAAGAAAAGGTAAAGCGTTTAAGAAACAATATTTTTTTATTAGATTTCCGAAAAATAAGTTTAAAGTGTGTTTAGGTTACAAACAGCGTCAAATATTACTAAATTGGTATGTTTCATTCTTTTTTCAGTTTTTTTAAAAAAAGCCCTAGAATGGCTAAAACCGAAAAAAATATGTGTAATAATACAAAAATAATATAAATTTGTTTGCATATCTATACATTTAAACAATAACGTGCCATAATTGTAACACATCATATTTTATTTATTGCCTACAGCCAAAGCCAACAGAAAGAATAAAAGAAAAAAAAAATCAAGAACTTTATAACAAAATCACATCGTTTTACAACATGTCCATGTAAAGAAAATTTTTTTTTTTATTTAAGTACGACAAAAAAACATAAAACTAAAAAATATTCCAGAAGACACTATTCTACGTACAACGTATAACCTATGCGTTTATAATAAAAAAAAACATTTTTTAGTAGTGATTATTCTATATGCGGTTTTTTGGTCTAAAAAAATATAACGACGAATCCAAAAATCCTTTAGACAGTTTTTAAAGGGTTCCACATATTTTTTTTCACATATGAATTCCTTTGTGTATTTACACCCCACTTATATTTTTTTAGGGGCTCTACCCTGCCCCTCCCCCCTTCTGCCCCCACCTCCCTCAGGTAGAACCGGCCTTGGTTACATATGATGTATTATCAATAATTACTTTACGAATAAAAAACAAATCGCGGTTCGTTTTGTGTAAAATATTTAAAACATATAAATATTAGTTAACAAGTCAATACAAAACTTGCAGCGCAACAAAAACGAAAAACAAGCCAACATATTTTTCAATCGCGTCGATATTTTTTAAATACATATGTCGTACAATTTTTTTTTTTTTTGCCTGCTAAATATATATTCTGCATATGCACGTTACCGATCTTTTCAAAGCGAAACGCCCTAAAAACTAAAATGCAAAAAACAAACTTAGAGGTATTTCGTTGGCATTCAAATTTAAGAATCTACTAATTAGCAATGTAGTTTATGTATTATGTGTGCTTCACGTTTCGCATGATATCTAATACTATAAAGTAGCAATGTATTTTTGACTCAAGCACTTATTAAGTAGTTATACCTGTCGCTCAAAAGAACAGAATGGGGTTGTTCTGCTTTTTTACAAATTACTTAATCATTTAATTTTTGCGAAAAAAGTGCATGGGCGTTTTTTTACATGTTAAATCTAACGTCGTAATCCATAAAGTATTATTTGGAAGTATTTATTGAGTACACAGGTGTTGTACATTGTCTAATATATTAGGCCTAATAAAAAACTGTAATTTAAAACATGATTGTTTTATCGTTGTACAACGGTGAAAAATTATAGCATAAATTGATATTTTGATCATAACGATTGGCGTTTTTTTTGTATAGAATTTAATCAAAAACAATATAGTATGCAGAATATAATATGCGACTAAACAATTGTTGTATGCTTATTTATCTAAACAAAAAAAATAAGCCCTAACACAAGATTTCTTTTTCTTTGTTGTATTTAAACTTATTTGTATAACTATTCTGTTGTATGATTACCGCAAACAATTAATGTTAAATCTTTTTCTGCGCATTTTTTGCGCTAGATAAGTTTTTATAGGGGGTTGTTCGCTCCACGCGCTAAAAGAAGAAAAGGAAGAAAAAAAAAAGATATTAGAAGGGCTTAAACAGCGACAATGCGTGTCTTTTGTCTTTTTCTGTATAGACGACGTCCGGCGTAGCCGGACACGTTTGTCAGAAGACGACTCAAGATGCAGCATTGGAGCGTTCTCGGGAAAACCATAATATCGCAAACAAATCTCTGACGTGTTCGAAACATTGATTGGTGATTAGATAAGATATGAAAAACCAATCAATGTTTTATAAACAGTATTTAAGTAGAAAATAAGTAAATAAATAACAGTTTATATATGTCTTCATCTCGTTCAAAATAGACTATAGCCCTAAAGCCCGCCTCGAACAAAAAAGGGGATAAATAATCGCCACCTTTATATCAATTCCTTGTTTACAAGAGAAAAATGTTTTTTTATTGCGCATTTATAATCCATCTAAGTAGCTTGAAAAAATAATAGAAATTTATGTTTATTGTTTACGTATTTTTTATACTTTTTTGTATTTTCCGATTGTAAATACAGCATTCTTCTATAAAGTTTCTTTCAAATTTTTTTGTAATTACGTTTAACATATACTCGTTTTACAAAGTACGCGTTTGTCTGTTGCGTATAGATTAAAGCTTCCAATTTTTTTTTTGTAGGTATTGGGTAAAAATGTGCAGCATCTTAAACATTTCTCGTGTTATAATATTTTAAGATAATTTTACATATAGATTTTAGCTATAATTGTTTTGAAAAAACAAAAGACTAGCAGAAAATTTACTATTTATTGTGCTATGTGTATTGTTTACAAACTCAGTTTTTTATGTTTTTGTCGCGATTGTTGAAAGTTTTGATTGCAAAAGAAACAAAAAAAATATTTATTCTAGCAAAAGTTACACTGAAGCGTGTCCTTGCTAAATTTACTTTGCAACCTCTTTCTCGTACCCTTCTCTCGTGGTTTTTTTTTCATAATAAAAAGTAGAACGATATTTCGAGAATAGACACACAAAACCATTTATTCTTAATAGTAAAGAATCCGTTTATAACGCACGTATGCAACAGTTCAAAGAAAAAGAGATAAGTGGCTAAAATTGATAAAATTGACAGAGTTAAGAAAACCAATTGTTTTCAAACGACATACAATCGCTTTCTAGTAACACAAAAAAGTATGTGCAAGTTGTTTGCAATCGTTACGTAACAACAAATTTAAGGGTGATCCTTTTTATTTCTATTGTATAATATCCTATAAAAAGCCATTTTGCAGTAATCGTCACACGAATTGGCCTTCATGGTCTCCTTTAAGGCCTCTTTGCAAGTGATGCAAGTAATGCGCGTAGCTTTCTTACACTTAACTTTAATTTTCTAATATGAGCATGTTTAACAGATAAATTCCGACTTTTCTATACAAATATTGTTTGTTGACGTTGAATCTTTTAGAAAAAGATTAAAAAGATAATTTTTAAAAACCTAAGGCTTGAGGGAAAAATTGACAAGTATAATTTTCCAGACACAATTTTTTATTAATGATTATTTGAAACAGAAAAAAATCACTATAAATGCATTTTTGCCTGAATATTACAGAGTAAAAATATTGGTGGATGTTTTTGGGTACGCTTAAAGGTATTGCATTACAGTCTAATCTTAAAGAATTTAGTATCTAACCTTTAAATACCGTTTCCTTATATTTTATAGTCGTGTAGCTACAAAATCAATTTTTTTTTGATACATTTTTTTTTACTTAAAAGGCAAGATCACATAATTGTGAAATAAATGAAAACGATTGCCGTTATAAAAAAAATGACAGAAATCATGTCCCAAACTCGTGAGCATATGTTACTGGCAAAGTGTACTTTGCCAGGGCAATGTACCATTTTAGGACCCAAAAGTACTTTATTTGTAGCCGTAATTTAAAAATTGCATAGACAAAGTAAACTTTGCAGTACAAAGTCTACTTTGCCGGTAACATATATACTCATAATTATATTATTTGCAAAAATAAAGTAATTTTTTTTGTTCTTTTAATATTCCTAGGGACTAAATTTTATGGTTTTAATTATGCTTTTCTAATCGCAGGAGTTACAAAAAATCACCATATTTGTGACAAAAGCTCTAAGGGTAAAATAGGCAAGTCAAAATTTGCAACCGGGATTTCATTTAAAAAATATTATATTACACTAACGTTTAAATACAAAAAATAGTAACTGTTTGCAGTTTTTTTTATATTATGATCTATTTAACTCTAAATTGCAAACTTACTTCAGACTATAATAGTCTCAAAGTACAGCTTGTAAAACTGTTATATTTTTAAAAGAATGTATTACAAAAAATGTATTTTTTAAAAGCAAAAAAAACAAAAGAAAAATAAAATGTATGTAGATTTGGTACAAAGCAATGTTACAAATGTCACCAAGCAGGCCGTAGCCAGGATTTTTAGAGGGATGGTTCAAATTTTACAGTTTTAAAAATGCAAAAATTTGTTTACGGATGTGTGGAAAGACCTGCCAAAAAAAAATTACAGGGTAATATGTGCACGTTTTATCATAATAAAAAAAAAGTCATACGTTTATGGATTCGTAGACTAATAAAAAACAACACTTTTTCTATCATGCATTTACACCTTTATCTTTATATTTGATATTTTACGTACTATATTTGTGTGCTATGCACGCAACAGTAAACCTGCAAAACAGATTTGCGCTGCTCTTTTTGTCTAAATTGAACATTGCAAATTTCGTCACAAAATTGTATTATACCGTTCTATTAACTCCTAAAATACCTAAAAATTACAATGCATTTAAGAGTTTTGGGCGTCAGTAATTTGGATACATTAGAATGTCATACTCCTAAAGTGATACATAGCATAATTATACCAATTGGCGGCGTTTAGGTTAAAATCAATCAGCAGTTGACCTAATACCTTGCCAAACAAAGAATTAAATACCTCTTGATAGTATATCAAGTTTTATGTGCGTGTTTTTTGCAATTTTTGCAATTTTGACTATAAATCTGGTTAATTCAGCATTTTTAGCACGTACTAATAAATTATATTGTAAAAAAATAGACCAAAAAAAAGAGTACGCATTTATTCCTAGTATGTGTACAATTCGTGCTTAATTTGTAATATTTAGTTATGGTTTTACATTTTTTTTGATAAAGAATCTTTTTTCATAAAAAACCTTGTAAAAGAAATCACCAAAAATCTGTATTACAATGATTGCAGTCAGATAAATTGCAATATTTTGCATGAATAGATTTAACGATATTTTTTCAAGTTATTAATCAAAGCTTGCTTTCTTTAAAGTCTTAAAAAAATATCAAGTATTATCTCAACACGTACGAACGTTTTTTTAATATTATTAATTTTTTTTTTGTTTTGTAATAGACGATTAAGATGTCTGATTTTTATTATAAGTTTTTTTTATTGCGTAAAATTTTCTAAAAAGGTATTACAAAACCCAAAAGATGTGTTTTGTGCATAGCTTGTTGTTTTATGTTTTTAAATAACGCAAAATTGTTGTTACAAGAAAGTATGAGCCAGTTATACAGTTATATATTTTTATATTTACTGCATTTTTTGTTTACATTTAATAAAAATTTTATCCATTGTGGTTCAACAAATACAAAATCTAATACAGGTTTTGATATACAGTAATTTCTTCGCTTTTCGGTTTCAACTTTTTAACAAAATATATAGTATATATTTCAACTATCATATAGCATTGTACATAAAAATAACTACG
Source organism: Agrenia bidenticulata (assembly GCA_034694785.1). Taxonomy (NCBI): domain Eukaryota; kingdom Metazoa; phylum Arthropoda; class Collembola; order Entomobryomorpha; family Isotomidae; genus Agrenia; species Agrenia bidenticulata. Next base: position 2,327 of record JAQFYM010003023.1, on the reverse strand, counting down.
TTTTTAAACGTTTATTATTACTTTTATAGTTATATGAGACATTTTTGTACAGCTTTTATAACGATTTTAGGTTTTATTACATATATTGGCATCTTTTAAGCAAAACTGCTTATATATAATTGAGAGCAAGTTCGTTTATATTCAATGCATTTATATTACCACAAAATTTTTGACATAGCCTTACCAATCGGTATATGCAATTGGTGTCCGCGCCAATGCCTTTAAATTTTTCAAACCTCTATTGCGTATAATAATTTGTACAACGTTTCGTTTGTATTTTTCACAATTGCGAACGCTTGGACAAATAACCCAATAATAATTGTATGTTGTTATTTTAATTTTTTCTGTTAACTGTAAATATATAAAATTTCAAACCATTATTGTGTTTATTAAATAAAAAAACTGCAAACTATTTGGAAAGAAAAGAATCTTTTTGTTTGGTATATTTGTTTTTAAAATACAAATCTAATGTAGAATATGTGACAAAATACCAGAAAAACATGATTTAGGCAGTTAAAAAAAATTTTGTATAAAAAAATTGTTGCACTTACTATTAAAAAACCGTTTGAACCCATTTATGCAATCGTTTCAATACTCAAGTAATTTATTTTTTTTTACATTAAAAGCAGTTTGTATTTTTGCATATCTAAATTTCTTGATCCTGTAAGACAAATTAATAGAATTAGTTCCAGGTTTTTTTTTTTTTTTGGAAACCCCATAATCCGGTTATTTACACTTTTAAAAAAAAGTTTTGATTTTTTATTTCCTTTACATTCATATTTAGTATTAAAAAAAGAAATCACTAAAAAAGGAATTGTTTTAATTTAGGGCACTTTTTTATTGAAGAGGACAGGGTTTGTCCCCCCTATCCCGTTAAATATGCCAATGCCATAAGCTTTTTATACATTATGCCGCGCAAAATATTTTTTTAGTAAAGAGAGTAGAAACAAGTGTTCTTATGTGTGTAAACAAAATTTTGCCTTTAAAAATACTTTTTACTTAATATTATATAATAATGCACTTATGTTCAATTTTAAAACTCTTTTTATCCAAGACTTTTTATGGATTTTATATAATAAAAAACTTAACTGGACTGTCTGTGTGACCGAATACACGTCACAAATGATATTTGCGCATTAAATATACTTGTTTTGTTTTATCATGCTTGAAGTAATTTTATAGAAAAAAGTACTAAAATTCAGGTATAAGAATACATGCAAAGGACTAAATATGTTTTTTTGCAACATTCTGCTGTTATATACTCGTATTTAAGTATACAAACTGAAAAATGCCGTAAAAAAATTTTAAATTGTCGTGTTATAAAAAAAGCCATTTTTTTGTTAGAATATACGATCAAAAACAAATACAGATTACTAAGATTGATCAAAGCCGTTTTTGGTATATTTTTCATTTGTTAGATTGCTTTTCTTTTACGACAGATCGGCGATATTTAGTCTGCAATTAGTTTACAAACACAACACGCCTTTAGATATGACTATTTAGCGTTTTCGAACATAACAAGCATTTTAAAATGAGCCATAAACAAAAAAAAAACGTGGTTTGACTACGAATCTGACGTATTTGCGACAATTTTGTTTACTTTTTGTCTTTTGTATACTTTACTTTTTGTTTTAAATAAATTCGCAAAACAAAATTTGCGTAAATACTGTTAAAATTTCATAGCAGTGTGATATTGTACAGCAGATAGTAGACGCATGTGTATACGCCTTTATATTCTATCACAATTTGTTGCTTTTTTTTCATATTTTTGCCACTATATTTTAGATAAATGTACGATACAAATATTCTAGAAGAAAAAAAAAGCTACATAAACTGTACGAGACGATGGGCTGTCTATTGTATATAAACATACACTACTTAGTTTTAACAGTTTTTCTTCTAACTTTAAATTGCTCGAGAATTTTTTTTTTTTTATAAAATAAAACCTCTCTATGAAAAAGGTGCAGAACTTAGATAAAAGCAGTCGCAACAGACTTTGCATAGTGGTTTACTGCTCTTATATATGCATATTTTGTTTTGAAAGACGTAAAAAGGGGCATAACTGAATGAGAAACAGTTTTCCTTAGAACGACAATTATAGCTTGAAGCGCAAAAACAAAAGCTATAAAAAGCATCAACAGTGTTGGCAGAGTGTACCGCGGTGCAGGTGGTACAGGTTACCGTATCAGTACCTTACCAGCTTGGTGCAGGTACCGGTACGGTACTAAAAAAATATAAAATGGCATTTTGGTACGCGTTACCAACTGGTTACCAGGTACCAGTATATTTTATAAAAATTATTAGATAATAAAAAAGTTTTTTTTTTG
>JAQFYM010003022.1:0-20411 GCA_034694785.1 Agrenia bidenticulata | reverse complement strand
TTTAAATTTTTTGAGCCCCCCCCCAGAAAAAAATTTGAAAAGCACCACTGCCCCCTTAGTATATGCTTTTTTACTTAGTCTGAGTATACTTGGACTTGGTTCTATTTTTGTTTGATGGCTTATATCCAGATCGTGTAGGCCCCGGTGTAAAGTATACCATAGCTTTTTTTATTTCCACGTCAAGGTATACCGTGGTTTAAAGTACAAGCGCATAGAGTATGTTTTTTTGATAATGTCTTGATAAGTATTTTAACAAACAAATTTAACCAAAAACAAGAATTCATGTATATGTAATATATTTTATTCTTGCTGACAGCATGAAGCATAAGGGCGTTTCTGGTTTAAAAAAAATGTTATATTTTGTAGCTGTTTCTTTACTTATGGCATACGTGTCTGGTTAATAACAGTTACTAGTAGCATGTAACAGTTTTTATTTGAAAAATAGTTTATCGTGTCTGGTTCCCATTAAACTGTCGTAAAAAGTAACTGTTACTTTACTTTTTATTTGGTACCCTTTTATTTTGGCGTACCTAAAAACACACATCGCGACATTTTCGTTCAATTACGCCTAAATTAGAGGGTGCTAATTTAAAAGGTAATGTAACAGTTACATTTAACGACAGTTTCTATACGACCAGACACGAAAAACTGTTTCTTTTATAAAAACTGTTACATGTTAAATGAAACTGTTACAAACCAGACACCTATGTTATATATGTAAAGAAGTAGTTACAAAATGTAAATGTTTTCTAATACAACCAGACACGCCCTAAAGGTAGTCTTTTAATACTGTTTTTGCGATTAATAAAACTTTGAACGTTGTGATATGTAGTATTGTTTTTTTTAATCATGTTTTGTTTAGTTCCTATATAAATAGAAGGAATAATAGCAAGTAGTACTCCTCGTTAGAACAACACTGGAGATTTCATTGCTTCTGCCACATGGATAAGTCCTGGTGATAAGTATGTATAATTGTACACACCTTATTAATCAGTGTGATCCAGAAATAAAATAGCATTAGTAAGTATTATATATAGGCGTTTAAGTTATTTACTATTTATTCTAGTTCACCTTAATATAATTAGAAAAGTGGTCATATTTGCTGGTATACGCTTTAATTGAGATTTTTGTTTTCCTAATATTGCAGAGGCCGTATTGTAACTTTTTGTAAACGTAAAATTTATTCAATGGATTCTATAAATTGTCGGTCTTCAATCAGGTTGTACAGAATTATTGATTTTTATTTTTAAAATTGATTTAAATATAGATTTATAAACCGCACTTTGTCACAAATAACCCTGTAAATCACATTTTTTATAAGTTTTACATAGGCAGTCTAATAAAATACAAAACATTACGTATATGTAAAAATAAAATAAAAACTAATAAAACAGCCAAAAGAAGAATCAGGGTTCTAAACCTGAATGTAAAAAAAAAACTAATATAATATGATAAAATAAAATAAAAGCCCATCAGGAGGTTCATCTTGAATATTTTATCATAATTTGCTATAATTTTTTATTTAACAGATAAAAGAGGTCTATTTGCTCAAAAAAATGTAATAAAATTGTCACAAGCCCACAAAAATACTACCGCTAGTGCATTTAACCCTATAAATTAACTACAAGATGCAAAATCGTGTACTTAAATTTTTGGATGGCATTAAAAAACAATATTATTAAATTTTTATGCAAAATCAAAAAAACTTACTTAAAACAGATAATTAAAAACAGTAAAAAATAAAGTCTAATGTATAATATATATTCTTTTTTAGACTTCTTGTAGTTAATTAAGAAGAGAATTTTCGATTAATACATAGTAATCAGTGTTCGTTCCTTCTTACGAAAGTCAAAATTTAAAAATAAAATTTAAATTATTGCCGGATTCATGTAACCGAAGAACATAAATATTAGAATAAGTATTAAAATAGATGGTTACCCATATTTTTATGCAAAAGATTTCTATACAAAAATGCATTTTTTATTTTTTATTTTGCTGTTAATCTGCAAGCATTTAGGTTTTGTCATTCAATATGCCGCTTTTTGTAAGAAATGCACTTTGATGCGCGTATAAAAACTTATAGAAACTATACAACATAATTGTGAACAAAAAAAACTTTTGTTTTTAATGGCGTGTTTATCTTTATAGATCCTACAGGTTAAGCATTTAAAAACTACTCTAATATTTTTATATTTTCAACGAGCACGATCAAAATAAAGATATAAGATTACAGGGTATATGTGAATGGAAAGATGTGTTCTTTAACAGGGCTTCCAATAATTTGCTTGCAATAATATTGTGGCCACTTTTTTTCATTTTCACAATTATTACGATAATTGCAATAATGGAAAAAATAAGGCTCTTAATATTTTAAAATTATTAGCAAAAATAGTTTAAACTGAATTTATCCATACGCAAATGCTATCATTTTTATGTATTCATATTTAGCAAAAAACTACACAGTATTCTAATGTAAAAATTTTTATAATTTAAATGTAGTTTCTTTATATTTGGGGATCCCATATAAGTGTTTTGTACCCTACACCTTAGGGCGCACTAAATACAAAAGAAAGATACCAAACGACCTAACTAAATGTAACATAACTATATTTGTCGTGTACTAACAAAATGCTTGATGTTAGAAAAAAAAAGACAAAAAAAAACACAGATGTGTAATAAAGCTATAAAATTATACAATTGGTATGATTTACAAGACCATGCATACACGATCGTAGTATTAACAGATGTTTTTATAGCAAAAACTAAAAAACTTAAGAAAAATTCAAAAAAATTCTTACTATAGACTCCTTAAAAACCACGAATTCATGTATAAAAAATAGTAAGTAATTTTGCAAAGTATGTAAAATACCTGAGCAAAATACTAGAATAATATACTAGTTTTCTAAGCAGGTTTTTTAACTTAGTCTTATGTTGGAATAATAAAACAACTAAATGTGTTCCAACCAATTTATCGACAATTCAAATGAAATGTATCTCAACACAAGGTTATAATATATGACATTATTGTTTTTTACATTTTTGCATTCATTTTGTTTTATACTAAGCTAGAAAATTACATAAAACTGAATTGGGTTTTTTAATTTAGATATGCCGCATTTACTACTTTTCTGTTAGGCATTTTTGATGTTATGTTTTCCCTTAAAATGAACCACATAAAACTAGGATATGAGTTGCAATAGCCATTCCCTTGTATCTTTTCCTTTTTTGTTAGCTAAATCCACACTCCTATGTATGTAATCAATTTTTTTCTAAGAAAAAGTTTACTTTTGATGATGTATTTAATTGTCATTAGAGGAGAAATATATTTCAAAATTTGGAAGAATAAAATCCACAATAATTGCAATATATTGTATTGCAATAATTGTAGGCTCCAATTTTTTATGACAGCCCTGGTCTGTACTTACAAAATTATGGTTTTTTTTTATTATTTGTATGAGTTTACAAAGATACGTTTGCCTAATGAAACAAATGGTTTTAACAAAAATCTAAATAGTAAAGATCAAATATTTTATTTTTAATATATTCCACTAATGCTTATTTTGCCATTTTACTTGTGCTGGTTACAAGGGCTTCGGAATATGGCAGGGCAATAATATGTAAGGATCATTTTTGTACTCCCCCATTGAGACCATCTTGACCATAATGGAATTACCATATGCATTTAGAAAAAAAACCAATATAAGGCTGTATTTTATGGATTTTGTAAAAACTTATCATGAACTCAATTAAAACGCAAGCACTTTTATTTTAGAATTCTGGCAGTAAAAAAATGATGTCGAACAGGCCTAAGAAAGTAGTATGGCAATAACATAGTTCTTTTTTTTAAGTAGCCAATAATTATGGTCGTAATGGCATCACTAAATGTAAAAAAAGTTTGTATTTGCAAATTGTTTAATTGTTTATCGCCAATATTCTGAGTATGATAATATTATGTTTTACCACCTTTTTATTTTCTTCCACTAGAAATTTACAGTCTTATCTAAACAAATCAAAAATATGAAATGAAATTTTGCCACGTACAATATTACACTGCCTTGCATCTTAAGATACGCTACTATCATATATTGCGTAAAAAATTGATGAAAAATTTCAAATGTTAATTTTGCGAAAAGCCGAAGTCATAGTTCTAAGCCAGTTACATTGTTTACATTTGCTGTGTAAAAAAGAATTTTAGTAACGGTTTTTCTAGGCTGTTGCTTAGTTTGAATACAAGCCTTGCAATCCCAATACGTTTTTTCGATGTTAATAAAAAAAACTTACCATTTTCAAATATACTTTTTTCATATAAGGGGTATGAGAATATGGAGAAATTATGGATACATGTTTCCACCTATGATGGCCATATATGGTAATTCCATTTTTTTTTTCTGGTGCCCTGCTGGTTACTATAGAAACATGTTTGGAGCAGTATTAAAATGCAGAAATGGCAAGATGTTTTTAAAACCCTACAATAACAATTTTTTTGTTTTTTTGTTTGGCAGTTAGTAGTATATGTATTTATTTCTTTTATGCGTGGGAAAGTAAATTTTCAATAGAAAAAATGAAATATTCTGTGACGAAACTTAAATTATTACAGATTTACAATAACAACAACGTTTAAAATGCGTTTTTGCTATAGAAATATGTTTGTAAATAACCAAAACTACTTTTTACTGACTCCTTAAATTTTTAATGTTTACGAGTAAACTAAGTTTCGTACAAATTTTTGGTTTCACTTGTATTTTGACCCTCGTAAAAAGGAGAGAAAAGTGATTACTTAGATTTTAGCAAAAAAAAACTCGCAAAAAAAATTAAATTATACTAATAAAGAAAAATTAAAAAAAGTGAATAGTTATTTCTAATTTTTTTGTGGCTGTTTTAAAACAGTTGCTTGGTGTTACAATAAAATTTAGTAACAGTATTCTTCAATACCATCCAAAAATTCAACAAAATGATATCTAGTTATTGTTTTTAATTATAGAGGAACATACATTTTGTAGGTTTTTTTGTGTTTTGCAGATAATTTGTACAATTTTAAGTTTTTTTTACAAAATACCACTCTTTTTAAAAGTTTTATTTAAATAATGAAACAGATTTAAAAAATAATAAAAAGAAATTCTGCCCTAATAGCCATGATTTGTATTTCTATGATGCATCATTGGTATTTCTGTACGTTGCTAACCCTTTTTGTCTCTAAAGCTATTGTGTTTTTTCTGAAAATTTTTTGACATATACTTATTGTTTTGTATCTTATTAGATGATTATGTAAAATACATATAATTGTAATTTTATACTTATTTGCAAACAGTTGCTTTATATTAATCGTGATTGAAGCTAATTTTTTAGCCTAAAATGTTTACTTCATTAAAACCCTGATTGTAGCCGATTATAATATGATTTGTAAATAAAATTTGCTTAAATAAATAGTTAATAATTACTATTGATTTTTTTGAACCTTTTGCAGAGCAATGTATATATTTTTTTTGTAGTGGATTTTTGTTTTACTTTTTTATACAGATTCTTAATTTAAGATATTGTAAGGCATTTGTATAATCACGCCGTTGTAAAATAGCAATAAAACGCAAAAAAAGCGTAGTTCAAGCATAATAATCATTTTTGAGAGCAAATTTGCATCTCAAAAAACTATAAGCTACTATATTATTCTAAAAATTACATTTGTGAAAAATAAAAACAAATTACTTTCTAAAATTTACAGCAAATATGAATCTGTGCCAAATACAACTGCCTTTTTTAAATTTTTCTATCTGACCGTTGCATTTGATTTTCCATTTAATCTTTAGCCTCACGTTTATTTAAAAGTCTAATATATATATTCTATACCTACATACATTTCTAATAGAGTAATATTTGGTTTTATCTAGATTTCAGCCTTTATTTCCTACTCTGGAATAAAAAAAAAATAACAAAATTCTAAGCTTAAATTATATAAATATACATGAAACACGTATGAAAACATAAAAACTAGACATATAAACATTGCATTTTTTTTAAATTTAGAAAATTTGCCGTTAGTTTTGGCATTTTTCGTAAACAATGGAACGGTTCTCTTACTGTAGTAAAACCGTACTCCGTAGTAAAAGCGCCTACTAAAAAATTACGACATTGCTTGAGAAAAAAAAAATTGTATATGCATGTGTTACAAAAAAATAAATATAAACTAATAAATACATCCTTTTTTTCCTTGTTAGATAAAATACTGCTTTTGCAAAAAAAATAGGATTTTTTTGTTTTGTTTCTAAAGTGATATTTTATATAAAAAACATACTTAAAACAAAATTATGCTTTTTTCATGCTTTAAAGAGCAAAAAATCATCTTTTGCATATTTAATTATTTTTTACAGATCATATGAGAAACGGAAAAAAATATAAAAAATATATATGTTATGCACATTACACATACAAAACTGCTGCAGTTTTTGTTTTTTCCAAATAATGATTTTTTTATAGTCTGTTCAATATACTACGGGTGTTCACTCTTACTACGGGTACGGTTCCACTACGTACCACTGAGTTTGCGAACTCTACTTGGCTTGGAAGTAAAAATTTTATATAGGTCTAACGATAGAAAAAATTGATTGTATAATTGCTACTCTTTAAAAGTGTAACGTTTTTTTTTTCTGATTAAAAAAATATAAACACAGCAAAAACTACTGTCTTACCTAGTGTGGCCAGACGTAATTTTTTAGAATGTTCCAATTTGATCTTTTTATTGTCCTGCCCTTTTCTTGTGTTTTTTAAATAATTTATGAGCTGCATTTCTATTTTTTTATACATAATGAAACTAAAATTTTCAAGAAGACAACAAAGTGTCCACAATATGACATGTATTTCTTCAATAACAGTGTAACATATGTGGTTATTTTGACAATACTTTTTGTGCTAAAATTAACAAAAAATAAAAGACACTTAATGGTCTTATTTTTTTAATTTATATAGCTAGATACCAAAATATACAATTTCTTATTTTTTTATATTTTTATTGCCAATTTAAACTGTAATTATGGTAAAAAATTGTAGCAACCTAAACAATATTTTATTATGAACAAAATTTGTATATAATTCGAATTATATGGATATTCGATTTTATCAAAGATATTTATGCTTCGTATTTTGTACTGCAATTTTTTTGTTAGCTAGCTTTATTGATAAGACCATAAATAAGTAAGTGTTTATATTTAACTGTGGCAATATATTGCTTTTTTGTAAATAAAATAAAAAACGATGTAAAGAATTATTACTTAATTTTAGTCAATTTTGCCTACTAAACATTGTTTGTTTTATTATAGTAAAAACACATTTATTTCTAAAAAATTTTAAATCATTAAAAAAAACAATGAGTACTAAAAAAACATTAACTTTACAAAAAAAAGAAAGTGTGTTTACAAGACAAAAAACAATCTTGTAGTAGGTTTAAAATGTATAAACCACTTTAGACTTTGGTTCGATAACGTAATGATTTTCTTATAGTCTCGTCGTGCGCAAAACCTATCTTTGTAATGAGCAATAAAGCGCGATAAACTAAAATTAAATAATTCATACTTATAACTAAACCCTCAAAATCCACGGAAATAGAAATAAAACCATGCAGAAAACAAAATTTATAAAAAATATTTAGGTTTCCGTGTCAAAGCGTTTTTACCGTGTCAAATTTTTTTTAATGCAGAGATGTCGCATGGTTTATTTAATTTTGTTATTATTTTTGGATATTAAATTAATAGTTATTTTATTTGCGTTTATTACTTCCAAAATGAAAGGAACCAACGTTGAAAACAAAAAGGCGATTATTTCAGATTCTTTGAGCAATTATTTGGCTAACTTTTAACATTTTATGGCAAAAAGCGAATCGATTGAATGCTCATGTTGTATTAACAAGGTTAAAGTTGACAAAAAAAGACAAAGCAGTAAGACATTTGCATTGCTTAAAAAAGCAAAAGCTCACTAAAAAGCAGTTGTAACTGCCACAAATTATACAGACCGTAAAAAAAACAATTGAGAAGAACCATGAATCAAATTAAATTTCAAATGATTTTTTGCATACTATAGCTTCCTGCAATATTTCATTAAATCTCTGCGATGAAGATGGGTTTAAAAATATTATGAAAAAAAATCCTGGTAAAAATATTATTAAGAAAAACACATATAGATTTTCGCTTTAGCCACGGCTTTATCGGCCTAAACTGGAGTTACTTTGTAGTGTCTTTTACGGCAAAATTTTTTATATAATGTTGGATGAAACTTCTGAAACTTGTAAACGCTAAGTTTAATTTAAAACAAAGGCGAATGTATAAATAATAAACAATCTGACTCCCCTGTGCATATAAAACAGTAGAAATTGCGGCATGCACCGGCTTAATACTATATAATGAGTAAATATGCATAGTCTACGCAGTTTGTAGAGATCTTGATAAATTACATCGATTTAAGTTGTTTGTTACTGACAAGCAACAAGTTGTATTTTAGCAGGAAAATTACTTAAATATGATTTAAACTCTTTTATTCATAAATCTTATTGACCGCATGCAGTGCATAAGGTCTTATTTTAATGTATAAATATGATTGATATTGTGGGATGATTGTTTAGTAGAACTAATAAAGTCTTTTTAAACAATACAACGAATACTAACTCTAGTAAGAATATTACAGGACTTCCTCAAATTAAGTGCCCAATTTGTATCCGATGGTGCATGTGGTTAAGATACCCTGATTTATATACTGTAATTGGGATAAAATGTAATTATTTATACAAAATTTAGATAAAAAGTATGGAAAAGTTTAAAGTTATTTAAAGAATACCTTTTTTTCTACAACAATTACAGGCACCTCAATAATACTTTTTTGTACTAAATAAAAATGATAACCTAGAAAATGAAGACTTGTGAACAGCATGACAAATTCATCTTGTTGATGATGTACTTACGCAAAAAATTGATACCCCCTTTTATGATGCATTAGTTTATCTTTAAATAAACAACAGGGACGGATAAAAGATGGGGGGAACTGAGGTCAAAGGCCACGAACCCCTGGCTTAGGGGCCTCAAAAATTATTATACTGAGACAATTTTTTTTTAAGTAATCCTGGGGCAATAAGGTATAAATGTTTCTGTTGAAAATTAAAAATATATATTTCCGCCATGACATGATGTTAAAAATACGCATAATGCTAGTATTACGGACAAAAAGGAACTGACTAAACACAAAAAAAAAACTTGAAATTCATATCATATGGCAAAAAGAGATACCATTGGCCTTCGGTTTGTAATAAAAGTTTTCATATTTTTGAAAAGTTTATAATAGTAAAAAATTACAAAAAATTATTTTTGTAGGTTCTTAAATATTTTTGTACGTTTTTTGCAAGTAATTTTGTCATGACTAAAATATTTGCAAAAATTTCTAAAGGTGGAAAAAAACTAAAAGTAGATTCCCTTGTTATTGACTGAACATGTCAAAAAACCGTTAATTTAATTAGATTTAAAAAAAAGCATATTATTTTCGGCTAATTTTTTTTTGTGCACACCTAAGCAAAATCTTAAAAAGTTTTTTTGCGTGATTTTTTAATAGACGTTTTTACCATAGTTTGCTAGCCAAAAAATCAAAAATGTCAATTTACTTGGCAAAAAAATAATTAGTTAAAAAACTTTGCGAAATCATTCTTGAAATAAAAAACTTTTTCAATTAAAAATCTTTTAAATTTTTTTTTTACATCCTCTGAAATTATATCACAAAAACAAACTAAACTAAAAATAAATGTTTACTGAAATGTATAATGTACATAAATAAGTTTTATCTTTGTTATAATTGTATTAACACCCATATATAACATTTGATATTCAGATCAATAATTTTTTTTTGAAAAATAAGGACTTGGTGCAACAGTGTTTATTAGATACATTTAAATCTATGTTTTACCGCTTTGCAAAAATCGAACTATACAACAAAATAAAAAAATTCGTTTAACATATATGGTCTCAAGTATAATACGAAATTTATAATATAGAATTAAATACTTTCCGTGTTGGCAATTTACTTTGCATGTTATTAAAACAAGTAAACTTAAGCCAACACAAAATATGTAGAATTAAACCTAGTTTAAGCATGTTTTTTGCATTTATAGGACTGTAAAATACTTTGTTATTACCGTATAGTAAAAACTTTTTTACTAGTTATAGTTAAAATTCGCTAAGAATTTTTTTACAAAATGTTATAGAAAGTATTTGCTACTAAGTATTAAAAACGCTTTAATATCAGAACTATTGCATCACGGCGTAATTTTGTACAGTAAGCAATATAAACATGTACATTTTAGTATATAATTATGTTTTGATGAAACGGTATTACATGAAATTTTAATAATTAAAAAAACTATAAAATAATTTTTACAATAAGTTTTTGCCGAATAACTTAATAATTCAAGTTTTTAGAATGTGCACTGCAAACGTTGTTGACGCTTTTTTATGTATGCATTTTTCTTAAATTTAATGTTTTTTATTTCTTTAAATTATAATGGATAACGCCAAAAATAAAATTTTTTTATGCCAAGTAAATATAGCTGACAAACGCAAAAATGATGTGTAGCATCTAATAAAAACATGGTTTTTTTATACTGCCTCAAACATGCAAAAATTAGAATTTTTTTTAGGAGTCACCAGAAAAAAAAATTACCCCTGGGCCAGTGAAAAAGTATAGCCATCCCTGATAAACAACCCTGTGTTTACAGGTACACGCGCAATTTTTGCTAAATATGTAATGAGCCCCGAGGATTAGATGACATATTTGCCGTTAACTTCATGTGAAGTCGAAAGAAGCTTTAGTTGTTAGAAAGAATATTTAAAGACCAGCCAAATATACTACAAATGGAAACACTATATTTTACTCTTTTTTGCATGTAATGACTTGGCACACATAAGCAAAGGTATAAAATAAATGCCAATAAAAATATTTTGTTAATTTTTGAACATGTTTTACATCTTTTTAAGTCAATTTTAAATCCTAAAGGTAAAAGGTAATACACAAAAACATGCTAAATAATCCTGTAAGTATACAATAGTTATGTTCAATTGTTAATCATAATGTTCTGTTGATGTTTTTTCTATTCCGTTTTTCATCGTGTTTCCGTGTTTTTTATGATTTTGTTCCGTGGATTTTAGCGGCCCAACTTATAACTAGACGTGAGTTGATTGCAAACGATACTGCCGACGTCGCCAAAAATATATACCTTTTGCAATCAGTCTCGACTAGAAACTGTTTTTTGAAAAATGAATTATTAAAAATGAAAAAAAACCACCGAAAAAACCAACATCTTGCGGCCACATATTTTAATTTAGTAAGTGCTTTTTTTCTATAAAAAAGCGAAAATAAATTAGAGTGTAAAGAGACCATGCTATAAAAAAAATAGTAAAAACGTCATCTTTGTGACAAATTTAAATGTTAGTTTTTTATAAGGTTTCTAATAATAAGTGTTTTAAGATTAACTCTCGCGTAAATGTAATACTTGTAAACACAACTTGTACACATTTTTCTAAAAAAAAATTTTGAATGATAATTTGTGCATACGAACTATTGCTTTGCGTTCCAAAATTCTAACCAATTCAAAAAAATTTACTTACATTCAACATCAAAATTAGGTATTTTGATTTTAGATGCATTGTCAAAGCTCTGCTTTTAAAATTAATTACAGGCACATTACGAAAGATAACCCTTTGACACCTGGACTACTATTTTATAATAAAAAACAAATTGTGTTTTTTACGTTAAAAATGCATAATTTTTTTAGTTTGAGGCGTAAAATCGTAAAACTTGAAAACCTTAATATATTTTAGCCGAGTGCCAAAAGGTCAATCAATAAGTTTAGGTTTTTTTTGGTAAATCTTTTAGTTTAACTTTTTAAAAAAAAAAGTTACACATGTTAAACATACAAAAACAATTATGCACTAGCCTATTTTTGTAATTCCTGCACTCAATCCAGTTAATTTGCACATCTTTATGTAATTGAATCTAGTTTTTATTAAGCCAGGCTATTTTTCTTTTTAATAGCGCGTAAAAAAATTTATTTACTTGTATTGTCAAGATTGATTGTAAACAAAAAGAAATTGACTATAAAATTGTCACGTTAAATTGCAATCAAGTCACGTACTGCAGCTCATATGTCGATGTCGATCGTAAATAGATAATTTTTTAGTAATATTATTTAGAAATAAATTACAATCCGTCGCAATTTAAAAGAGATGTCACGATTAGTTCACATTTGACACGATTAAACTATAAACCCTAATTATTCTATGTTTATTATTTTATATAAAGTAAAAAAAAACATAAAAATAATGCAGATGATTTTTGTTGTTAATTTTGTATGAACCCTATTTTTTCAACGTTTTTTTATTGCCAAAAATGCACTTTTTTCATTGGTCTTTTTTCAACAAAAAATCTGGTCGCACTAGTTTTACGCCGAATAAACCGCGCGCACAAAATATAAAAAAAATCTAAATAACCATATAAAAGTATGTAAATTATTTATCTAATTTGCATTTTTAAATATCTGCCCGCAAACAAAAAGTTCAGGTGTTAAAAGCCAGCCTTTTACACCAAAAGAGTAATTCAGAAATATACACTAAATACCAATTACAATGCTTATTTTTTTTTTAATATTTCGAAAAAACAAACCAGTTAAAGATGCGCCGAAAGCCAACTTAAAAAGTTTATTTTACATGTAAAGGTTTGGAAAATATACACCCTTTATCGAAAAAGATTGTATTAAATGTGTTAATTGTCAAATTTTTAATAACCCAGTGCATTTACTGCCATAAATATACAAAAAAGGTGATAATTGTGCTGTTACTTTTGTAATTTTATCAGCTGGTGTTTTTTTTCTGTTAATCTTTTTAAGTTGTGGGATTCGAGAGCATGTTTTTCCTTTGCAAAAATATCTAAATATACTGTTTTTTCTTATAATATCAGCATTAGGGTACTTATATAAGTATCTTTTCAATGTTGTCTTGGTCAATATATATTTATACGAACTTTTTACAGTTACATTTTAAAAATCCATAATACTTTGTTCAGGCCAAAATTGATAATCAGAATGTCAAAACTACTTGTTTTGAAAATAATCCGATGGCTTTTCTCAACTATGTTTGTATTTCTTACTATAAATTAAATTTTTTACAATTAATTTAAGACAAGAAAAAACAACACTTTGTATAAGTAATTAAGTAAAAATGGAGTATTAAATAAAAATTTAAAACGAAAAACGGCAAGATTAATTAAAAACCAGTGATCATTTCTATCTTTAATTGTTTATCACCATTAATTATCTGATTTTTTTGCACAGCTTATAATTCGAACCTTTGGAAATTAAAAAGGTATAAATACACATACTACTTAAAAAATAAAAAAAAAAAATGTATGTATCGGTGTTTAGTCTATAAACTAGTATTTTAAGCATTTTTTATTTATTTATCGTATAATATGTATTTTAAGATATACTTTGTTCGTTTTAAAAATTATATTTATACCTTCGCATATCGCTGTCAAGATTGTAGCGGGTCCAGACGTTACAGCTGCATTTCTTTATATGTTGACGTGAACGCATTCATTTTTTAATATGTATTAAACGCTTAGAGCGGTAAAAAATTAATTGTCTAAAAATATTACTTAAATATTAACTATTTAGAACTCTAATTGAGGGCATGTATAACATATTGTCTGCTTTTAACACAGCAAAGCTTTTAACGCAATTGTACAGATATCATTTACCAAGATAATGTTTTTTATAATAAACACGCATTTATTGCATCACTCTGAAAACAAAAAAAAAGTTGATGTATTTTTCTTATAAAGGCATGGTTAAGCATGTGATGTATATGTACTTTCCATAAGTATCGATAGTTAAGAAAAGATTTACCATTACTGACGTTTTCAATAATAACCTGAATTTTGCTTAGAACAATATACATCTACTACAAACACACGATGTTTTCCTACTACATGAAAATCATAAAATCAAAACACTTTGTGTCTTTATAACAACTTAAAAGTAGTCGCTATAATTCTTTATTCTTATATAAATTTTTTCTGTTGCATATGCGTATTTTTTTCGGTTGATTGCGCAAAAAAAGCCAAATTTGCATTCTATTTACAACCACTATATTACCAAGCTTTTTATGTTTCTTACTGTAGTAGCAAAATCGACGGCCAATACAAGTGTGTTCACAATATAAAAAAACATTTGGTGCGTGTTTAGGGCGTATGCAGGGCGGGCAACTAAGATTTTTTATATAAAAAACGAGGCCGTTTATTAAAGTAGTAAAACTGCCACCTGAACAATGATTTATGTAGGCATAGATACCCCTATAATCACCCACATAAAATTTAGACGCAGAGCAAAAAGCTTTTGGATAAAATACTATTTATACAATGTGTAAGAATAAACAAATGCATATTTAAACATTTTTTGTGTATTTTTAAAATTCGTTATTACTTATAAAAAAGTATAAAGGTACTAAATAAAGAATCGCGAATACGTATGCGTTTTAATATACAAAGAAAAACTAAACGTGTTATATTTTTGCTCTTAATGAATTTTTGTTTTGAAAAAAATAATCCCTTTGCAACAATAGGCGAATTTATGACTTTACTGTGTGTTTGCAGCATAAGATCTTTGGCAAAAATTGCAAGCGCTTTTTTCTTAAGCTGTCGTTTTTATAGAAAAAAACTATTTGTATTTTTTTTAAATAAAATAAGTTTACTCGTCTTTGTGTACCGCAAAATATTTTGATTTATTGACTTAAAAATCGTAAAAATTGCTTTTAATGTAGAAAAACAATAGATATAAGTGTTTTTTTCATAGCGTTAATAAAAAAAAACACTGCTAGTTTGTAAAAAAAAAATGTTATGCCATATAAGTTTCTGACGGCATATATGAGAGTGTGTTCGTGTTGCAAGTATAGAATAAACACCATTAACATCAACAAGTTTAAATTTGTACTATAAAATATTGCAATATACTCGAAAAAACTTTTTTTATGATTTCAAAACACTTAAGTAGACATTATACTTGATTTTTAAAACTCACTTACGCGCAATTCACCTAGCCACCTTTTTAAAAATTACATTAATGATCTCTATATTTTCGTATTTTCCATAAGTAAGCAAAGACAATTACAGTATTTTAATTTCTCGAAAAGTTTAAGTTTTATTTTATATTTTTCTATCACATTTTTTTTTGTTAAGAAGTTACTTTCGTTTTTAATTTTTTTTTTTTTGTTGTTTTGCTTTTTCTTTTTTACGCATATATGTACATTTTGCAGAACAAAGCATTTTATTTTTTTAGGATATATAATTCTATTTGACAGGCACTACACAATAAGCGCACTATGATAAAATGCAATATATTATAATTTTTGTATATAAAAGCATTTTAAAGCAAATATTTATACAAATAATAATAGTGATTATAAAAAATATACCTGTGTTGTGCTGACACTTTAAATAACATTTTTACCTTTAATTTAATTTGCCACTATCTGTTTTTGTGTTCAAAAAGTGGACAAAACACATATTTAAGATTTTTTGTATATTAACGCAGATAAAATTTTAATCTTCAATATCATATTAGTATTGTTTATAGCAGTAATTGGGCGTTTTTTTTAAGTGACCAAAATATATAAGATAAAAGCCTCAAAATTTTTTATTGGAACTTTTAAACAGAATTACGGCCCCAAAATTAACCTTACAACGAAGATATCACCAATTAAACTTTTCTGTGATTTTGCTAGAAAATAAAATTGCTAAATTGCGTTTTAATATAACGCATTTTATGCAGTTTTATAAAAATATCTGGGTTATAAATTAAGTTGGATTTTTTAAAGCATTCACGTGCACATTATATTGCTGCCAATAGGCGTGTAAAAGCCTTTGTGAAAACAATATCTTTTAATTAAACAAATATAAGAATACATAAGTACTTATATGTATACACAAACATACTGAACAAGTGATCTGTCATGACTTGCTAATTTTACGGTTTAATGTTTTTTTTTTAACATAGATAAATAGTTTTACCATCGACAAATTTTAAGGATGCTAAAGTCACACTTAAATTTTTATTTATAACAAAAATTTTTTGTATAAATAATATACTGAACGTAACATTTTCTGTGCATGTATGTACAAAAAATTTTTGTGGATATTAAATTTATAAATTACCGTTTTAGACTTGCCTACAGACATTAAAGAAAATATAAAATGCGAAACGTAAAAAAAATGCAGTACTTTATTCATATTTTTTGATTTTGTAATTTATAAAAACTACCGTGTATTCAAATAAGTAAGTAAGAATGAAAGAAAACTTGGACACGCCTAGTGCAGTAAAAAAACGCAAATATAAATTTCACATTACAAAATTTTAAACTGAAGAATTGATTTTTCGATTTCTTGGTTTAGTAAGACAAACAGGTTTTGTGTTTTATTTATAAGTTTTATAGTCTTTTAAGATATAAATACGCTATCAAGGACAAAAAGAAAATTATTTTATGTATTTTGATATTAGTAAGTTATCTGTTTACATCTTTCTAGTTTATTTTTTTCTATGCAACAACAGCGCAAAATGGCTTTACACACAAATGAAGCCAGTTTTATTGTATTTGGACAGGGAATTCATAAATTTTTTGGTTAAGATGCTTTAACGATACCAATTAACCGAATTTTTATTTTGGGAAATTAAAGTTGAAAAAATCAAAAAATAATACAAAATTCAAAAAAAAAAGCTAAAATGCAAAATATAGATACCCATATGTGATATGTTATAGAAAAAAAAATATATTACAATAAAATATGCAGAACAAGCGAATATTCCTTTTTGGGAAATCTTGCTATAAAAAAAAACGAACAACAAAAAAGGTGAAATAAGAAAAATTGCAATAATCAGAAACCCATATGTCGGTTTTTTGCGATACAAACAGAATCAATAAAAGATAACAAAGAAAAAAGCTATTGCTAATAAAATGTAATGCCGTTGCTTAACACAATAAATAAGGTCTTTACAAGACCAAGCGTAGAAAAAAAAGTAAACGGTAAAACTAAATAATTTGAAGTAAAGAGTGAATTCGAAGAATAATACTCTGAATTTTCGCGAAAAATCATTAACAATCAAAGACTTTTCGTATATAATTTTAGTATAAATAAGTAAACGTTCCTACAAACTTAACAAAAAAAATGCCGAATTTACCACAATCATGTCAACACAGAGCAACACTTTGTGTTTTTACTAAATAAGAGATGAAACTAAATATTCCGTGTTCATCTGGCAGTAAACCAGCAAAATTAGATTTTATGACTTTGAAGTATGTATGTAGAAGGTGGAAAAATGCAAAAAGATATAATTTAAATATTGCGGTACTTTCCAACAATATTAACAAGAAACACAAACTGACAAATGCACAATATTTCAAGATAGTTTTTCGCAATGCACGAATGGTTTCAGCAACCAATAGCCGCGTATGATATTGATACCAATGTATCAACAGTACAAAAACTATATAATAAACTAAACAAACGAATAGCGGAACTGTTAGAAACAGACAGAATGGCGCAAATTGGCAAATATGGTGCAGTAGTTATTGTAGACGAGGCATTTTTCATGCGAGTAAAAAACAAAAAAGGCAATTAATAGCTGGGCAATAATGGGAGTTTAGGTTGGTGAACAAAACAAAAAAAAACAAGTATTCGTATATTTGTAGGAGATAGAAGCGATGATACTCTTGCTGAGGTAATTTCAAGACGTTACTTGCCCGGAACAAAAATTTTTAGTGATGTTTGGAGAGGCTATATAAAAGCACTGCGAATATTGCCGGCTTTTGATAACGAAAATCTGGCAGTATGTTACAAAAACAAACTTTATAAACCGAGAAACCGGAGTTCATACTTAAAACATTATAGGACTCTGTTCGTATTTGACGCGAAATTTGCAAAAGCTAGGTACAAATTACGGTCCGTCGACAACACAAAGCAACAAGATGCATTGTATTTATTGTAGAAAAATATATGAAAATAACTCTTTTATAAGATTAATGCAAGATTTAAATACTAAAAAAAATAATTAATATTTTTTTGTGACGTACTATATTTATAAGCAAATTCTTTTTTGTACTTAAAAACTTTTACATAAAAAAAAGGGTTTTTACAATATTTTTATAAGGACTAAAGCTGTATTTTGTTTTAAAATCCAAGCAACGCTTAAAAAAACAAAAAGCAACGTTTTTAGTTGACAAGTAAGCTAGGTTGTAGCATTTGGTTGATAAAATGCTGTTTGTTTACTTAAACTTTGTGTCCATACAAAAAACAAACAGAACGACATACCTTACTTAAATATAAAAAGGATCATGAGTAACATATGTAATGCGTGCAGTTTGTTTAACAACATACAACTTATAAACAAAGACACATACAACAAGGTATTATGGTTGCCCGTACTATTGTATTCATCTTTTTCTGTATGATATGCACAAGAAATGTATTTCAAATGCACGTAAATAGAACTATAATACATAATTCAAAATTTCAATATTTGCATCAGTACAAAATTCAAGTTTATTACCACGCATTAGCGTTTTTACGTTAACTATTTGTATAAAAAAAATTACCAAAAGTTGCAAGTACCATGTACACTTTGCATGTATTGCCCGCAAGTAAAAAAAAGGCAAAACGTTTGCAATTGATATAAAAATCACATTTTACTACATTGCATTACCTGAAAAAGACATTTTGTTGTAGTATATAGTCGTACACTGTTTTATAACAGATGATGTTATGATTTACTGCATCGAACTGCATAAGCCTATATTTGTGACAAAAATATATATACATATATTGTAAAACCCTTATGGCAAAAATGCAATATAGCGAACGTTATGATTTGTAGGTTTTGCCAAAAATATGTACATCGCATGGTTTCAGGAAAAAACTGTAAACACTACACGAACTGCTTTTGTCAAAGTTTATCTTGTATAAAAGTTATCTAGACTATATACAAATATCGCAAAAAAAATAGTCGTTATAAAACCTGATAAAGAAGTTTTCTACCCCGAATCAATCAAAAACTCAGTCAATGAAGCGGCTGTCGATTAAATAGCCGCTGTCTACACCGAATAGGACGCACAAATTTACTTACAATTGTCGCATGATTTTTTTTAAGTTTACAGCAGTTTTTGGTGAAATTTTGTTTAGGAATGCTGTTTTATTAACTAATGCGGAGTTCTTTTGTACGATAGGCTTCTATAATTTATAATTAACAATTAGTTTAGATATTTTTATTGATGACCTTGCCATGTAACATATCTTTTCACCAAAAGAAGTATTCTATATGTAAGTAATGTCGGTGCTTCGTTTACCTAATAGAGCCGTTTGATTTATGTTGCTTTAGATAACATTCGGTACTTGTAACGAGAAACACAAAACAGACCTACTATGCATTAAAGACAACTGGGATAGAACTTACGTACTGCCAGAAAAGTATCTGCAAGTGTAAGTTATTACTGGTGAAGTACAAGTCATCGAAAAGATAGGGGCGCGATAAAAAAATAATACCAACAGTTGTGTTGGCAAGAAACACCCGATGTAAAAAAAACTTTTGACACAACATAAAAATATACCAGGAGAAGCTAGAGAAACGGGTATTTTTTTATTGTAAGTAAGCGTCAAGAACGGGCTGGAGCTGTAAACGGTTATACTAGGCAGCGAACGTCACATACTTATACAGTAAAAAAATGCTACAAAAACCCGAACGCTGTGTGCAATTTATTTGCTGTAAACAGCACCTAAAAATACGGCAAAAAGCATATACATTCGTCGAGGTCAATGTAAACTGCATCTTACAAAAAACGAAGTTAGAAAACTTATAACAAAAACAACAAAAGCAATCACTGGCAGTACCAATAGTAAAAGACCGACAGGTTTTATACAATAGCGTATGATGTAGCGGGCAGTCATAAAAGTACATGAAATTATTGATAAAAATGTTTACGCCGCCAAGGTACCACTTGTTGTGTAGGGGTATGTGATTTATGCTTGATTTAAGATGTTGCAAAAGCAATTCAATGACTTTGTTAAAATACGAAAACATTCAACAACACGTTATCGAACAGCAGCACCTAACCACATAAGTTATTCATTTAAGTTTTTTGCGCTTACTTTTTCATGTCTTATCCTTTTAACTTATTTTCTTAAAAGTACAACATCTACCGTTCGTATTCACTGCGTTGGTCGCTCCTTTAAAAAAGTCAACGCGGTGCAGAGCCTTATAAAAGAGATAATGGTTAGGGCATTAACCCTTTAACAAGTTAGGGGTCATTTTTAAATATCAGAAATTTGATTTTTTGGACCCCTTATTTCGCATTGAA